>VYZV01034402.1:762-124762 GCA_013401275.1 Pandion haliaetus | reverse complement strand
GGGGGGACACACGGACACGGGGACGCGCGAGGTTTGCGTGGGGTAGGACCCACTGAGGGTCCCACGTAGCCGGCCCAGCCCTTGTGGGAACAAGCCCGACGCCCGGGAGGATGCCGCAGCAGTCGGCGTTCATCCCTGTTCATAAATCCCCTGGATTTTTTTGCTCCCCGCTTGCTTGAAGTCTTGACCTTGTCTCCTCTGCCGCTACCTGAGACTGACCGCGTTTCTAGTTTCCTATTTTTATTTCCCCCCACTTCTCCTCCTTTGAAATGTTGTTGGTTTTTTTTTTTTTTTCTTTTTTTGCCCGTCTTTTCCACCCTTGAGCTCCCGTGTCCCCGTTTTCCCATAAGACTCTGAACATCCCAAGCCCCTTGACCGCGGTCTCCGGGCTTTAAAATGGTTTTGTCGAGGACAAAAGGCTATTTCATAGGTTTCAAATCGCTATTACTGTCGCCAGCAGCTTATTGGAAGGTGCGGTGCATTAAACTAAATCCGTGGCTAGTATTACATAATATGCCCTCGAATGTACATAAAAGATGATTGTAATTCCATCTGGATTTCTGTTGATATTAGCAAACCGCTCGAGATTTCCTCTTGCGGTTTAATGGGCGTTTCAAAACCTTTGACTGGTGCTGGATCAAACAGATTGTGATTTAAGAAAGGGTAAAGCACGCGCACTCATGACATCGTAGGAATTAGTGAAAGAAGAAAAAAAAATACTTAGTAGGTCGTCTGCCTAATCCATCTTCCTAAAGAGAGTAGGAATGTTCCCCATAGGATAATTTATGGGCATTTGTCTAGTTTTCTTTCAAATGCTCCAAATATGTGGCTTCCTCATCGCCCATAGGAATTTAGGTCAAGCTGCCTGAGAGTGAATTTTGTAGCATCTTGGGATTTAACATCCACTACTGTTATTCCAAGTTGGGTTTTTTTTTCACAAACAGCACAACCGTGCAGTTGCAGTTGGTAATTTCTTTCTTGCCCATCGGCACAGAAAGATTTTGGCCATCGCTTCCCCCAGGTTGAGAGCCCAGGGACAAGCACAGCTGGGAAAATGTCAGCTCCATGCTCGGTGTGGCCAAAAGAGCGAGTCAAATGTCAGGACTTGTTAGGACAGCAGTGGAGAGGTAAGCAGATTTTACACTGGTCTGTAAATCCACGGTGCACCTGCACCCTGACTACTGCTCTAAAAGGGCACTGTAGAGCTGGAATAGCTTCGGAGGAGGCTAGCGGTGATGATCCATGGTTTGAAATGGCTTTCCCGTGAGGTACGTGCAGCCTGGCAAAAGGCACCTGAGGGGAGATGTGACACAGGCTCCTCAACTCTCGAGCAGCATGGAGAGACTGAGCAGGGACTGCTGGCCCTGACTTCCTGCACAAGAAGCAGAGGCCGTTAAATGGAGGTAGCAGGTGGCTGCTTCGCCTGACTGTACGGAGGTGATTCTTCATGCAAACACAACTGTGGAGCCCCTTGCCGTATGACAGCGGGCAGCTGACGTCGTCGTTTTGAGGGGAGAATGGATGAACTTGCAGAAGAGAAATCCATGGAGGGCAGCCAAATCCCAGCCGGCTCAGAAAGGTCCCTCCACCACAAATGGTTCATGGCTGGGCTTGCTCTGTTCTTGCACTCTCCCCTAGCTGTCCGTTGATAGCCACCATTTACCTGCCAGCAGTGAATACACCTCTCAGATTTAATGTCACATCTGGGTTAATTTTGTGCTGCCCACAGCTTTCCTAATGCCTGTATTGCCTAGAATTGAGTACTAAAAGGCATGAGTGGCTTTCTGGAAGGTATCAGGACAGTAAGGTGGAGGAGTCTTGTAAGCAAGCAGAGAGGCAGCTGGGAATGCTGTCAACCAAGCGGGCTGCTTGGGACAGTGGTCAGGAACGTGAGGAGGAGGTGGTCACCCAAATACGCAATAGCAAAACTGGTTTTAAACAGCTGCATTTAAGAGTGGAAAAAGATTGTGGTGTGGAAGAATGGAGGAGGTTAGTGTTTCAGGACTGTCAGCTGTCACACGAGTGCTTGGATTAAATTACCACCTTTCTGTCGAGAACTGGAAAGGTTGTTGTCAAACGTATTCATTGAGGCATGTGTGAACTGTGTGACATCACGTGTGGAATGGGATATGTACAGGTATGAAATCATGAGCCTGTTGTTTTACACTCTTGGGAAGGAGTGGAGTGGACGACGTTGGTGCTGATGTCATAAGCTCTTAATAGTGTAAACCTGTAATTCAAAATTCAGTTCTTGAAGAAGATGTCTGCTAGTTTCAGTGGGAGAGTGGCGATGCTGTACCAACGCACAGCATGTCATGGAAGTTGGAAGCGTCAAAGCCCACTGGAAAGACCAACATTATACATTGGGTCACTGAAGGGAGAGAGTCAGTGGTTGCAAATAAGTTTCTCTCACCCTTCTAAAATGTGACAGAAATAATCAAATCTAGCTGTGGCCTGGGGACAGTGACCTTAATTTAAAAATCAATCAAAAATCCCTCTGTCAATGGCAGCAGACCACCCCATTCACATCTCAGACTGATGCTTTCCCAGGCCTGCCATTGCCCGTGCTGTTACACAAGTGGGTAAGCATTGTGTCATCTTCTCGTCTCCCTTCTTCCTCCACGTCTTTCAAGTTGAGATAGCATGGCCCCAAACACTTCTCTGTGTTTCTGACAGAGGAATTTTTTCCATGCAGCTTCTCCAGAATTTACCAGTTCAATAGTTTGTATCTTGGTACAATGCCAGGAGAAAAACTTGCTGTGGTGAGGTGCGTTGACACGCAGGAGTCAGACTACAGCAAGAATGAAGATGAAGGAGCCTGAACTATGTACATGAGCGACCTTAGTCAAGTGACTCATGGACATAATCCTTTATAGGTGTCGTGGTTTAACCCCAGCCAGCAACTGAGCACCACGCAGCCGCTCACTCACTCCCCCCTCATCCCCGCAGTGGGATGGGGGAGCAAATCGGGAAAAAAACCCCAGTAAAACTCGTGGGTTGAGATAAGAACAGTTTGATAGAACAGAAGAGAAGAAAGTAATAATGATAATGGTAACCCTGATAAAATGACAACAGTAATAGTAGAAGTATTGGAATATGCAAGTGATGCACAATGCAATTGCTCACCACCCGCCGATCGACGCCCAGCCCACGCGGCAATCCCCCCCACCCCCACTCCCCCCAGTTTATATACTGGGCATGATGTCACATGGTCTAGAACACCCCGTTGGCCAGTTTGGGTCAGCTGGCCCGGCTGTGTCCCCTCCCAACTCCTTGTGCCCCTCCAGCCTTCTCGCTGGCTGGGCAGGAGAAGCTGAAAAGTCCTTGACTTAGACTAAACACTGCTAGCAACAACTGAAAACACCAGTGTGTTATCAACATTCTTCTCATACCTAGCTCAAAACCATAGCACTGTACCAGCTACTAGGAAGACAATTAACTCTATCCCAGCTGAAACCAGGACAATGGAACTGATCCCATATGCTGTTTTCACAGTGTTTATGCAGGAAAACGTATTCCGGTAGATCAGGATAGTCACCATTTGCCTGTCAGGTTGCTCCACCTCCACCTGAATCTCACCACGCATTCAGGCATGTGGCGCTTCTGACCTCCCATGGAAGCTTGGTTCTAAAGCCAGGTGGTTAAGGTAACTATACATAGAGGATTTGCATGAACTTTATGCCTGTGCTGGTAAGCATACCAATGGGCTGTTACTCTTTCCTTTAGCGAAGCGTGTAAAACCATCAGAAGTATCATTCATCTTGCAGTATTACTTGGTCTTGTAGAAACACTTTGATCACGTGGCAATACTATACAGTAGCAAAATTAAAGCTGCCGGGTGTGATTATTAACATAGCAATCCAGGATGCATAGCAAGCTTTAAATTGGAATCACAAATTCTGTATAAGCACTCACGCTACAACTGCTGGGTGGGGAGAACTGACAGACGGGTGCACACAGACTATCTGTTGTGAACTTTTGGAGCACAGTAAGAGTGCTCATTGCACCTAAAATGGGGGTTCTGAGCAGATGCAAGATTTGTAGTGACAGAAGTTGTTTTCAGTTTTTCCTCTAATAATACATAGGCAGTAGGAAGCCTGTGGCAAGGCTGAATTGAGTACTAAGCAGCTTTAAAATTGTTTAAGGCATTATCTATTTTAAGGAAGTTTATAAAGCTCCATCTCCATTATTTGAGTTTTCATGAGGTCATAATCCACTTGACCCTTGTGGTTTATTTCATCACTATTGTCCCTCAGAGGAATTATAACCTTTACCATTACCACTTGCTAAATATATCAAGAGGTTTTAGTGATATTATCATAAATCACCAAGCTCAGCTTCGTTGTTTGTAACGTGACCATAGTACCTACTAATTTTTGATGCAGCTATTGTCAGCCTGATCTTGCTGTATTTTTTAAATTACTTTATAATAAGAGCACACGCTGACAGATATGAACGTACATTGGCTTTTCTTTTACGTTTAAAAATTGCCTTTTTCTGATGTCATCTGAACTTCAAGTGCTGCCTTTTTAGGCAATGTTTCTGGGATGAAACATGAAAAATATAATCTCAAGGATATTGAAATCAAGCACAGTGGCTTCAGGTAATGCCATTCTCACAACTGTTTCTCTTTTCAATTAAATGTACAAGCATTAATTAAAAGCCCTATTGTAATTTGACTGTCCTGAAAGCAGTTATCGAGAAGAGCAATGATATCACAGGTAAGCCAGGTACCTTACTATGTGGCTTTTTAAAAGGATAAGCCATAGGGAAGCTAATGACAAGTGAGGATTTTGGATAACAGTAACACATAAAATTATGTTGGTTTTCACAGTTCAATCTGTTTTCCAGCAGAAGGTGGGTCCTGTGTCAGCCCCCCAAGAGATCTTAAAGAGAATTTGGCATAAAAAAGATGTGCCACTGGAGCCAATTTGCAGTCGCGCTTAAAGATCAGCTAGGCCCAGAAGTTGGCCTCAAAACCATTTTCACAAGGCATGCCTTGTAAAATGGTAACTGAGATCCAGTCAAGCTGCTTCCAGCTCCAAGAAGGCTTCACCAGTGCTGTAAATCAGGCTTGCTTGCTGGAAGTGCTGGGACCCAAAACTGCATAAGATTCTTCTTTGTACCAGCACCTGCTAAAGAATTTTATCTGTCTGACGTGATATTGTGGGGCAGGTCTGGGCATACAATTCCACTTGAGCTGACACACGGCAGAACACCTTGAACCAAAAATACCTCATCCGATGAAAACCTGGAACTCTGTCTTTGGGGAAGAGGCGGAGGAGTTATCTGTCTTTATTCTGCAGACCTTTTCACTGTGGCAGACGGGGGTACAGGAGTGCACTTCAGCATCCCCCACCTCCCCACCAACCTACAGGCTTGCACGTCCGCGGTGCATTAATTTACATCTGAGCTAGTCACTCTTCAACCTTTATGGTCAGCGGAGAGAAACAGGCACTTTTAGGATGCAATTCATTTGACCTTTCTTAGACATCTACTTTAGGAAGAGATAAATCACTCCTCCAAGTGTCCGTTTCTCTGTTGACCACGAAAGGACTGGAGAGTGATTAGTTCAGAGGCAGGTGTCTCTACTGCAGGCTGTCTACAAGCAATTAGGTGAATCCCAAACCGATTTTTCTACAATGCTGCTCCCACAATGGCTGTTGAAGCACTTTACAAGGATTTTTATTTCTATATCATGAGTATAAAATAACATATTTTTCTCCTTCTTTTTCAATCTTTACTTTTGAGAAGCATTACGTTAGCAGGGTGTGCATGTTGTGTTGGAATTGAGCATGTTGGTGCTCTGTTCAGAATTGTTTTCAGCTACCTACTGAGAACTTGGCAATTTCGACACTATTTCACCCTGTGACTTTTGCCAAATACTTGTCTGATTTAATGTAAAGGTGGAAGAAGGGCATATTTTACACCAAGGAAATGAATACAGCATTAGAAATATCTCTCACCACTGTATACAACTAGAAAGGAAAGTTGAATATACACACACACTTGTGTTTTAATTCATCACAGGGCAAGATTTTAAATGCTATTAGTAATGAAAAATCTGTGGCAGTGAGAGTCACTGTACCGCCATGAGCCCACTGAGCCTGTCCGTGTACAGCACATCTCAGAAAAGGCCCAAGGCTCAGATGTCTATCTCTATGTTCTTGTATTCCCAACAAGCAGTGAATAATGCATTAGTTTTGCTTCAAGCATCCTATTTTGAATATGCTTTAGCCAGAATTATTAGCTTTCATGTAGTGTATATTGTTAATGAAGGTCATGCTCTGTGCCCATCTAGTGCTGCCTCCAGAAGTGCCCTGGTATAGCACACAGAAAGGTTTCACTAGAAATCCTCCTTGTTGGTTGTCACCATGGGGTCCCCCAAGATTTCCATATTACGGGGCCAGATCCAGCTGGAGTCAGTGGAAATGTCCCTGAGAACACCACAGGGCTTCGGCTCAGGCCCGAAATATTTAACAAAGCAGGAGGAGGGAACCTTTTCTATTACACTGACCTGGGAAGACTCCTACCTTCTGTCCCCATACTGCTCTGTGGAGGCCAGCCCTGAGACTGTCCGGCTGTCCCTTTGCCCAGGCACCCCGACTGCATGTGTGTTGAGCTGTGTTGAGAACACCTGAAGCCGTGTAATAACGAGTAAGCCCCTGGAGCTGTCCTGTACTTGGCCAAGGTGAGCATAGCCTGAAAAGAGCCTTTCTTAAACCCTTAGGTCTTGATGAGGCCCACCAGCACCCCGGTACTGATGATGGGCCATCCCTGGTCATCTGCTGAGCAGGAACTTGTTTGAGAAAGGAGTTGCCCAGCTGAGTCCTGAGGTGAGACCATGCTCTTGGTTGCTGTGAAGCTGTACCGCTCACTCCTTCGGCAGCCGCGGTGGTCTAAAAAGAGAACTAGCTAGCAAAGAGTTATAAAGAGAGCATGATTTAAGATAAAGGGTATCATTTGCAAAAGCGTAGGTGTTTATGCACACATGTGTACACACACACACACACGCACGCACGCACGCACGCATGCATGCACACATCCCTTATTTAAGTTTCCACAGCTACCCTTGGTGCAATGCAGCCAGCTGTTAAATCCGAAATAGCAACGAGTGCACATCATACGCCCTCTGTATTACCATTTGAAAGGGACAGTTCCTTGGGAGGATGGGAATTTGACAGGATATGAATATGTCTGAGACTCTATTAGGCACTAATTCAGCAGGACTGGCTGAATGAGATGAAGAAGCAATGAGGAGGAGAGAATCTCTTCAAATTTGAGCTGATTGGTAATTTTGATGAAAGCCCTTTAGTCTCATTCAGTGACTGTTAATTACCTCTGGAAATTAACATTTATTTTTCTCTTCAGGAAATGTTGTTCGCCTGCCAATATGGAAAGATTAATTAAATTCTTCCATGGATGAAGGTGAAAGTAGGGTCCTTGTGGTCAGTGCACGTTTTGGCTGTGGAGGCAGGGATATCATGACAAATCCCCTTTTGAAAAGAGCAGTCCAGCTATTTCCTCTTGTGTTTTCACAGGAAAGTACGTGTGTCCTTGTCCTTCTGGGGTGAGGCTGGCCTGTCAGGTGCTTTCAGCAGGGAAGTCTGGGTGTGGGAGAGCTATGAAAGAGGGGAGGGAAAGGACGGTGATGGCTAAACAGCTTGGAAGTAAATTAGAGGAAGCCTCTTGCTCCACCCAAGGAGAAATAATTAACAATCCAGGACAAGGGTATCTCTGCTTAAATCAGGGGGAAACCCTCAGCTTTGACCTATCTATACAGAGTATCGCAAAAGTTAATTGATTCCGAAAAAGTGATAACTTGAACCTCACGTTCATAAGCTGTTCATAAACACGACAGTTTCTCCTACCAGTTCTCATTTATTTGCTCTTGGCTCAGCCTCAAAAGCTGCTTTTGTCAGCACTAATGATGGCCCTTCGAGTGCTCAAGAGTTTATTTCCAATATCCACTATTATGCCATTCACTCCCGCTGTGCAGAAGGAAAAAAAAGGAAAGAAAGAGATAGCGGTGTCCCAGGGGAAACTCCTGTACGTGGTTGGTACAGGCATTTGATTGAGTTCCTGATTTGTAGCTGTCAAACAAATATCTGGCCATAGTTGCTAAAAATCAGGCAACATCATGAAAGGAAAGGAATGCTCTGTTCCTCTTTTTTTTTTTTTTTTCTGAAAGGAAGTCCTTGCATTAAGTTTTAATGATACATTAAATAGATGGAAAGTCACTTGGAAGCCCAACGGGCAGAGAGATTTCAGGCTGCCTCTGTTATGTTCGCAGGGAGGAAATGAGGCAGCTGAGAAGAAGCTCAGTGTCAGGAAGGAGGCAGACAGGTCAAACGGACAGGCTTTCCAGAAGCAACCTAGCTGAGAGCAAACAAGCAGCTGCAGTCAATCAAAACCAGCAGGGCAGCCAGCTCCAGAGCTTGCTCCTGGTTTGTGGTGCAAGCCAAACCGCCCCATGGGGACCTGCTCTTGTGCTCCCGTCTTCCACGCAGCACCGGAGCGGCAAGCTGGCATTGCCAAGGGATCTTGCCAGCAGTGTGACAGCTGGATTGGGAGAAGGATGCCGGTCTGCACGCCAGCCTTCCCGCCTGCAAAAGCCACCCCCCCACACACACACGCATCCAGCCCCCGGCTCGGCTCATCTGGGTGCTGGACTGGGGACCTCAGAAAGGGGCTGTCCGGGAAAATCAAGAACTTGGGGTCTGATCCTGTTCTCAGGCTGCAACATTCTTTACACATCTGCCGGGATCAGCAACGGGCCAAGACAGCAATGAAAAAAATGCAAGCCTTGCTGACTTGACTTGCTTTGATCAGAGGGAATTCTGCCTGACAGAAGCATGGAATACTATCCTGTAGTTTAGCCGGCAGCAACATTGAAGGGTTGAAGAGTTACGCTTCGAAGTCTCTGTTACGGGTGAGAGACTCGTCCATTTTGGCTCTTCACTCTTCCCTATGCATGGTGAAGAGGAAATAATACCTTGGCCCATTGTCAAATCTCACACAGGTTACAGAGTTTACCTCTAGTCTACTTTACAGTGTGTTTTGAGATCAAGATGGGAAAGCACAGCAAGCCACTAGTGTTTGCTATATTTTGCATAAGCTATAATGTAAGAGGTTGCTACCAGCCAATGGCAGCATCTTTTGCTTGCAATAAATTTGGAGACTAGTAACTTAGAATCGGTTCAGCTGAATCTGTGCTGGGGAGGAGCACTGGAAATTTCATACAGGCAGCAAGAAGCAAGCTAAAGTGATACCAACAGAGAAGATGGGATGGAAAAGAGTAAGAAACTCACATAGGACACATCTGTTCAGTGGCCAGTCTGGAAAACCAAAGAAAAAGAAGAGATTTTTTCTACAGGATCTAACCAGCCTAGATCCCTTTTAGTAGCTTTTAAATAAAGTCACACGTGGAACGTATATACAATTTCCAAACAAAAACATGGAAAGTCTCAGTTATGTTCTTGTGAATGTTTTCTATTTCTTTCCCAGCTAAATCTGTTTACCAAGTTGGACTCAATTCTGCAAGTTGCTTCTTCAAAACTACATTTTTTGACAAATTCATTATTTGCCAAAAACATTCTCCCAGCTTTAATAAAAAAAAAAAAAAGACACCAAAATTCAATGGACTGGAAAGAGTCCAGTAGGCTTTGGTTCAGGCCTTGTAAAGCAGCAAATAAATATTTTCTGCATGCTTTAGGAGAGCATATGACTCCTTGGTCCTCTGCAGTCTCTGCATAGAAGAAGGGAGCTACACACATGGAGAAATACCTAGTTACATTTATTTCATCTTCGGTTAGAAGGCAAGCTAGGTCTCCTTCAGCCTCTGGCACTGATGGCAGGCTGTCATGATTACAGTCACAAAACCTTTTTTCTTTCATATGGTACACAACTCCAAGTGTCCCAAAGTACATTAAAAGGTAAGTAAATAACACCATGAACAAAAGAAATGAATGCACGTAAGTGAAATAGAGAATACTGAGGCTACCTGAAATAAGTCTGTCTTATTTGAACTTGCTTTTAACTTGTCTGCCATCAACTAATCATATTATAGCAAATAGGAACATAGAGGTGCTGCGATAACAGCTGTCATGGTGAATGTGGTTTTCAGGCTGATGAAGCTAAAATGCTGTGTTTGAAGTCTAATGGCAAATGAGAGAGAAAACACCTATTAGACATGTTAAATGAGCAGTGTATCCAGTTCCTAAAAAATACTGGCTTGAATGCTGGCTTCTGAGACAGAAGGAAAGGTATAGAGATGTATACATACATATGTGTAACAGAAAGAAACGTATATGGGTATACACACGTATATATGAGTGTCAATGCTAGCACTGAAGAAATGGCTCAGAGCTGAGTCAGAGATGCACATGTATATGTTTTTATATGTGCTGCTTGCTGCAACTTTCTTTTCACTGTCCAGAAGAGTTCACCATATTATTTGCTCACTACGTTTGCAATATTACCTGCTTGTCTTAAAATGGCTGCCATACTGTCTTCCTACAAAGCTCAGAGAGTGCTGGCCCTCTCTGGCTGTTGGGATTTTGGGACAGCTCCTACAAGAGCAGCCAGTGTATGAGTAATATTTGGAGCCTGGCATCCCGTGTCATCATGATTCCACGAGACATTATTTTATGATGCAAACACACTCTGACCTCCATAGCATGCAAGATATCAAACATGCAATGTATGCAAAAACGATCCTAATAAGGGAGGAGGTAAATAAATTTGTTATGATTTTAATTATATGGATTTCAAATGTCACTTCTGCTGAGCAATTAGGGTCTGAAGAGAGTGACCTTTGCACAGTGCCCAAATTGTCCTGAGGGGTGGTACTTCTCCATGCATTTATTACTGCCTTATGTGATAAAGTGTAGCCGGTACGATGTAAGCCCATCATTTGTGGTAGGGACCTTTCTGGCCGAGACACTCAGTAAAAGCAAGGTGGTGCAAACATTTTGCCACAGTGTGTTGGGTTGACCCTGGCCAGACACCAGATGCCCTCCAAAGCGGCTCTATCACTCCCCTCCTCAGCTGGACAGGGGAGAGACAATATAATGAAAGGCTCACGAATTGAGATAAGGACAGGGAGAAATCTCTCACCAATTACTGTCACGGGCAAAACAGACTCGACTTGGGGAAAATTAACTTAATTTATTGCCAATCAACCACAGTAGCGTAATAAGAAATAAAACCAAATCTTACAGCACCTCCCCCCCACCCCTCGCTTCTTCCCAGGCACAGCTTCACTCCTGAATTCTCCACCCACCCCCCGCCAGCAGCACGGGGGGATGGGGAATAGGGGTTACGGTCAGCTCCCCACACCTTGTCTCTGCCGCTCCTTTCCTCAGGGGGAAGATTCCTCACTCGTCCCCTGCTCCACCGTGGGGTCCCTCCCATGGGAGACAGTCCTTCACCAACTTCTCCACCGTGGGGTCCCTCCCANTCCCAGCCTCCTTCGGGCACCCCTCTGCTCCGGCGTGGGGTCCTCCCCGGGCTGCAGGTGGATATCTGCTCCAGCGTGGACCTCCGTGGGCTGCGGGGGGACAGCCTGCCTCCCCATGGTCTTCCCCAGGGGCTGCAGGGGAATCTCTGCTCCGGCGCCTGGAGCACCTCGTCCCCCTCCTTCTGCACCGACCGGGGGGTCTGCAGGGCTGTTTCTCTCGCACGTTCTCACTCCTCTCTGCGGCTGCAGTTTCTGTGCTGCAGCAACTTTTTCCTTCTTCAGTCTGTTCTCCCAGAGGCGCTACCACCGTCGCTGATGGGCTCGGCCTTGGCCGGCGGCGGGTCCGTCTTGCGGCCGGCTGGCGTTGGCTCCGTCGGACATGGGGGAAGCTTCTAGCAGCTTCTCACAGAAGCCACCCCTGTAGCCCCCCTGCCGCTACCAAAACCTTGCCAGGCAAACCCAATACACACAGGAACTCTGTGTGAGAACCAAGGGATATTATTTACTGAAAGGCACCGGCCCGGTTGAGCAGAGACAAACATGTTGCCACCCAACAACCACTCACAGTTGAAAGGCTTTGCTTGCAAGCATGGTGTTGCCCACTGCACTCTGCTTCGGGGCGAATCCTGTTGCCACTGGGAGCAATCAGTTTTGCAGCTCCTCCTGCCCATTTTACTCAGCAGGTTGCGAAGGGCTGGGCCTGTGACCCCAGCATGCACACGCACAGATGTGGGCTGGGGGGTTCTCTGCCTGGGCAGCAGAGGACAAAGGGGACCAAACCCCCTGTGGGCATACTGCCCTTCCCCTTGCTTCTCAGGTGAGCCGCGTGGTATCTAGCCAAGCCAGGGGAGATGGGCCGTGTTGTCCATCTGGGTGTGGGAACACCATCTTCTCTTCACCCATCCCTGCTGCTGGAGTCTGCTACAAGCCCAACAACTTCCAGAGCACCATCTATTCTCGGGTGTACCCACCCTCTGTATGAAGTTTAAGGTATTTTACCTACTTAGTCAAACCAAGAAGAGAGGTTTTAACTAGTGAAATATGGACCCACTAGTCCTTCATCACCGACAGCAGTTCCCAAGGCAGTCTGTCAGGCAGAGAAGTGACCCAGGTACTCAGTTACCCCCATGCTAAGGCAGTCCCTCTGCTGTAGCTGCAGCAGCGAAGGGGAAGCAAAGCCATAGGCAGCTGCCTTCCACTCCTGTGCACCCGCTGGTGGTGCCGACTGTTTGAGTACGGGAACCACCTACACCTCAGGTCTAAGGCTATAAAGTAGTATCTTTACAGCTGAGGCATTTTAGTATGTGGTAAAATGCAATTGCAAGTAGGAAATACTAAAGTACAGGACTCTGTTTTGGCAGGGAACAACACAGCAATAACATAGTAATGGACAAGGTCTACCTTCCAACTGCATCTTTGTAAGCGCTGCCATAAATACTGGACATTGTGTAGCATCTGTTAGTTCATAATCAGTGTGATGCATCACCAGAAAGAGCAATGGCTTATACAGAGCCATTTTTTTTTCCCCTCTTCAGTATTTTTCCTTCAATATTTGTAACAAGTCAGTGTTCATAAAAGCTGAGTCTCCAGTGGAGACTGCCGGAGTTGCCTGATGGTCTGACAGCGGGTGGCGAGAGGACCGATGGCTCTGCTTCATCAAGGAGGCCCCTCTCCAAGCTGGAAGGCCAACTTTAGCAAGGGATATTCAGACAACCTCTGTACCTAATCCTTTCTGGGTGTTACTGCTAGTGAAGCTGTCCAGCATTGGGCAGATGGCTCATATTTCTTTAGCTATCAGTCTCTGCTGGATTCAGACCAATGATGTAAATATAAACAGCTCTGGCTCTCGGTCACCAAAGCCTCCTGCCATCAGCCCTCCCAGAGAGGCGGTATTTATATGAACTAGGGAAGTGGGCATCAGTGAGTAAAACAAATCAATTTGCCACACAAAGTGGAGAATGGATCTCTCGAGCTGAGTACTCAATTTTGCCGTTACTAGCACACATCAGAGGGGATTCAGTTCTGTGTTTACTGTGTGCCTGGTGTTCGGTGGCTTTGCAGGGCGGGAGAGGTGTTGGAGTATTTAGGACAGTGTGTGTTTTAGGCCATCTGGCATGTTTGAGTCACATATGGAGCTCCCTCGACACCGAAATGTTGAATGATTGAAGACCAACCGTGGTGGTCTGCCCAAGTCTAGCTGTATTTCCATGGTATGAGTCCATCTCTGGGGCTGATTCCAGTGAATCTGGGGAAAATTCCAATAATCGATTAACAGCTTAATAGTGCTTTGTGCCACTTCTTTCCCATGTGCCCATTTGTGTGATTTACTGCCAGCAGTTCTGCATTGTCCTCGCATTCCCATGCTCTGATGCATTCAGCACACTACCGTGGGGCGTTAAAGTCTGGTACACCCCAGGTAAAGGTAAAGGTATGAAGATGCCTAACACTGCTTCCCCATGAGGAAGAGTCACTCGTATGACACTATCATTCATGTCTTCCTTACCTGACCTGCCCACGCAGTGTTAGGAGGGGAGGGACCGGTCTTACCACTGGCACAAACCCATCATGGAGCAGCACTCATGACTCCACCCCAGCTGAGGAACTCGTCCTAGAGGGACACCAGTCCTGCCATCGTCCCACCCTGGGCACAACGTATTTTCAGTGCAGCATCCCCCCTCCTGGTACTTCGCCTCCCTCATTGCATGCTTCTCTACAACCTTGCGGCTGATCTTTCCTGGGCAGCAGCATCACCAGTAGCAAGCTTGACCCTTTTCAGTCTACTCTTACTATGGCAATGCATGTACCACTGGGGTCCACAAGACATTGGAAGTCTACATCAGGAACCCCGCTGGGTTTTTTTTTCCACTCACAGAGTAGAAAAGAGGAATATAAGAAAGTAGATGAGGAATGTTTTAAGTCAAAAAAATGGTACTTTCCAGGCGTAACTGTTCAAAACCTCAGCTTCTGGAAAATCTCCCATTCCAGAGTGGAGACACCCCATGGCGTCTTCATTCCCAGCTGGGAGGGAGATGTTAAATCAGAGAATTATGTAACATTAATAAGAGAAATAACTTCTCTAACCTCCAGCAGCATGTTCCATCTCAGGAACATTTGCAGGTAAGCAGCAGTCCTATACATCATCGGAGAGGTATTTAGTTTTCATGTCTTTCAAAAGCATTTTTGCCTGTTTGTTTACAATGTCACATCTCAGGTCTTTCCTTTGGGTTGGTTAGTTGGTTTGCTATACCAAATGGTAGTGCATAGGGACGGAATGGTGCTGGCATTATTCTAGCTCTTCCTACATCTGAAGCTAGTATGCATCTGTTGTAGAGCAATGGCTTCAGACGGGGCGGGCCTGGGGGGTGGTGAAAAAAGCATCTATAGGTTGTTGGATCATGCATTAAAAATTAATCATGGATTAATTTAATGCTGCCATAGACAAACCACATTTCCATGATCACTGAAAAGAGAAAGGAATAGTTCATAGGGCATAAACAAACAGGGACACTCTTAAAAAAGAAAGCATGCAAATTATAGGGAGAGATATTCAATACTCTTATTTAAAATATTGAGTCTAGAAAGGGAGTCTAGTCTGGATGGGGGGGGTATGTTCTCACGCAATTTTGCAAGGATACCCATGTTTTACATTTACAGTGTTCCAGGGAATATCTGGAATTCAGCCTGTGCTGCCTTTCAGAGGTAAAATAAATAGAGGCAAAATACATGAGTGAATACATTTAAACAAGGTTAACTTGCATTTAGACTTCTGAGAGCCTGGTATTTGCTTCATTTTTTAATCAGAAATTTCTAAAAGCATAGGCTTTTTTTAAAAAAGCCAGACAGAGAATCCTTCTTCTCCCCTCTGGTGATTTTTCTCAACCACTTGTGCTTTCGCTGTGCTGCTGGAGTAGCTGGGAGACAATTGGAGGTTATTTTTAGACTGACTCACTCTATAAAGCTGACGTTTGTAGGTTAGGCATACCAGTTGCTGACTGCTTCTTCTTCTGCATCTTCCTTAAATATTGCCCTTCTAAACAGCCAGACATTCCCCCTCCTCCTTCCTCAGTCTTTCCCCATAAGTATCAAAGTACTAAATCCACATTGTGTATGTCAACATTTTCAGCTGAGCTGAGTTAAAAGCATCATTTAAGAAGCACAGTCAGCTCATGTCCTCTCACGCAGCTGGAAAAACCCAACGTGACGTGGTGCTTCTGTACCTCCTAATGGAGCACAATGTGCACAGCATCCTGTTAAAGCACTCAGGAGAACCAGCCCGCGGGCCGTGCTGCTGGGTCGGATTCACGTCCCGAGGGTCCCCGTGGGGTCCACACCAGCAGATCTCCTTCTCTGCTTGCCATTCCTCTCTGAGAGGAATTTGGCTGCCTACAGCCTATGTCCCCCCAGAGAAGGGGATGCCCAGGAACACTGTGCAATGTGGCCTGCATTTCTAGGGCTTGCCTTTTGACATCCTTGTCCACTGAAGGTGGAGAAAATGAGCTATGTTTAGAGCTAAAATTGCTGGTGTGTCCTGCCTCCGGGGAGTTATCCGAGCGCGGGCGTGCAGGCACTCCTGGTGAGTGCCATTGCAAAAGAGGCAGGAACGTATGGCACCCCATGGGCAGCAGCACATGGGGACTGGGGTACAAATCCCTGGCACAGATTTGGTCGCTGGCTCAGGGAGCTGGAGAAGTCCTGGTGTATAACAGATTCCGCGCTGCAGTTATTCACTGCTCTTAAGCCTTAGCACTTAGCAGCATGGCAAATTTAAATCACTGAGCTTTCAACTCTGAACTCTCTCAATCTGCTGGAGTTTACAGAAGCACAAAGACCTTCTAAACCCAAGGAAGAAAGACGGTTGCTAAAATCAGAATTCAACAGCAGATTAGATTATGAAACTGCCTTTAACCTACTCTATATTATAATCTCAAATCCTTCTAATATAATTGGCATGCAGAAGTACAAACATTATTTTCCACTTTAAATTAAGGTTGAACAGACATCCTTTTTCCAGTCAACCTCCTTCTTTTCCTGGTGCTTTTGGGGGACTAATTTTAAAATGAATATCTTCACGCAAATTGCAGCCTAAATAAATCCAGGCACATAATCTTTTAGGGCAAAATCTTTTTTTTTTCCAGTAAAGACCACATGTGGGACCTGTGCCAGATAAAATCTAGTGTGCAGTCTAGTGAAATCCATCCTCAGGCACCCCCATGAAGACAGAGCTCTGCTGTCCTGCTCAGTGCAATGCTTCTACTGGAGTTTATGATGACAGGGGTGACCATGGACCTCCACAACGCTCATGCTGAGTTACCAGGACCATACCACCCTTTTCTGCCCTGATAATGCATATTCCTACCATGGTCCTCAAAATCTCCCTCCCAAAAAGCTGAGCGAGGGGAGACAAAACACATTGCTGCTGGACCCGTACATCCTTCCATGTAGCCCAACTGCACAAGGTGGCTGGGAAACACTTGGCTGATCCTTTACACCAGCATCACCCGCGTGTAACTCAGAACAGGATTGCTTTACCAGAAACAGGTGCTATTCTCATCCCACCAAAGAGGGAAGTTGGAGCGTGACCAAAGCCAGGGCGGCTGGAGGTAGGGCTGCTGGGAGACCAGGACAGCTCAGGCAAGGACATTGTTGAGGTTTAAGTAGTATTTGGAGGGAGGCATTGCTGAGCAGGGTGACCAAATACAGGAACAGACAACAACCTAAAGCAAAACAAAAGAAACCCACCAGATTCTTCTTTTCTTAGCTCTGTACCTTCTGCTGGAATAAGGTCAAATGAAAATGTTATTAGGTTCTCTCTGTTTTAATGAGATTTCAATAGTCCCAGCAATGTAGTGCTCTTGGTTGACATAGGAGTCCACACTTCGAGGGAAGCAGTGCATCACCCAGGTTGGTCGGGGTGTCTTGGTTCATCCTTGTAGAAGCCCAAAGTAGTTGTAGCTCTGCCGATTTGGAAATATTCCGGCTCAGGAAGCAGCACTGTGCCTAAGTCCGGGAGCATCTCCTGCTCTCATGTGCACCGGAGGGGAAACCTGAGCCCAGTGGTGGGAGGTGTCCTGTCTCTGTTCATTTCTCCAGCAGTAAGCAGGATTGTGCCTGTGTTTAGTAAAAGTACACCTGTTGTTTTATGTCCCAGAAGTGTTCGCTGCAATGCTAGAGACCCCATGAGGGCACAAAAGCATCCTCTCCCAACAACAGCAAGATAATATCACAAAGGTCATGTTGGTAGGGCCCCTCTCACCCATCACTACCTCCGGTTGCCCAGAAACAAACCTCCTGAAAATTCAGATCCCAAAAGCAGGTAAATGAAAATCAAAAGCATAAATTAAGAAGGAAGGAAATGTGTTACCAAGTTAATTAACCGATTGATGTTACTTTGTTGGTTCTCACCCCACAGTCAGCATCAGTTCAGCAAAATGTGCTTTCAAGAGAAATGATGCTAATTAAATACACGACAGAGTAGCCCAGGTAGTAATTAGCAAGGGATAAAGTGACCATTCATTGGGAATCTTTTTGTCAGGCCTACAGCTGATTTGTATTTTTGTTTGTCTGCCCGAACCTTGGGCTACCTAAAAAGATCTTCACTAAATGTAACGTCCAGATCCCCCTGGTTTAAAAAGCAGTAGAAAACTGAGATACAACCAGCATTCATTTTCTATTATGCAAATAAAACTTCACAGTATGACACATCTGTAAGGCTTCATTTGATTCCCCCCGGCACAGTAAGCATCTGCAGCTTTAATGCCTTTGATATACTGTTTTTGATTAGATTAAAGATGATATTTATAGTAATTTCAGTAATGTCATTAGCTGTCACTGGAGTATCCTCCAATGTTTTGTTTCCTCCATATGTTTTGCGGAAGGGATAATGAAATTTGACTGTCCTGCAGCTTGGGTATAATAGCCTGGTTTGGGAGCAGGGTTACATGGGATCAGTTGCTACTCATCAAGTGAAAATGGTGACGATCTGGTAGGCTCTGTAAGCTGTGTATTACAAGCCTGCCCTCTGCGCTGCCACCGTGTCCTTCCTTCTCCATTACCTCAGAGACAAGTTCGTCTTGCCTGTAGCTTTGCTGAAAACGCGTTACTTGTCTGTGGGGTCAGGTCAGGAGGGATGGCTGGAAGGACAGACAGACGGGAGGGTAAGACTTATGAAGAGTGACTACAGATCACCAGTATCTTTAGCAGAGTGAGGAAAATCCTGGGGAATATGATGACAAGCAATAAATACCTTCAGTTTAACAGTTTAAACAAAGGTGGGGAATTATTTATAGTAGAACAGCAAGTGTTGGCCAAAGGTCAAGGAAAGGAAAACTTAGACTTTTGGGGGCAGAAAGTATCTGGTATGTAGCACAGTTGCCAAGACCAGAGGCCAAGGCTCATCTCTGCGGCCACGCAAGATGAGGAAGACCCTGGGTTGGTGTTACGTGGCGACAGCCCTGTGAGTGGGAGAGGGAAGCTGGGCACGCTACCAAGAGATTTTTCTTTTCTCTTTCTGATCCTGAGCCTCATCCTGCAGAGCACAGACACTTGCAACTCTCCGAAGGCACTCCTGCCTGCCTCTGTGTAGTTACTTGTGGGATTAAACACTCCAGTTTGGGGATTGTTCTAGCTTCACTCTCTTCAAGTCCCAAATACACCATGTTACTTGAAAGAGTAAGTGTAGTGCTGGCATTTCTGTCAGGCAGTGGGCACGCTGGAGTTAAATTATTATTGCAGAATTCAGTGTATAAATATTTGCTCCCCAAGAGGTGGGGAGTGAAAGTATATGTGCAAGTGACTTTGTTTAAGTAAAAGAAGATTGCTTGACTTTGCATTAATCTTTCGGATTCGTTTTGCAGCAAAAAAAAGAATTAAAATACTCCACAAATATCTCCCAAGGCATTTAAAGGGACCAAAAAAAGAGAACATGAAAAATGTATAGATAATTTGAGTATTGCCCTTAATGGTGCATTCCCATGTTGTAGGTGCCGAAGATCTGACCCACTGTAACATGGCTGTAAGCAGAGGAGGGGATCCAGCCCCCGTGGGGAGGGCTGGGGCTGGGGGGGATCAAGGGAGAGAGGTCCCACCAGCCTCCGGAGCATCCCTGTGCCAGGCGCTGGGAGCAGCAGGGGCACGCACAGCCTGGGGGCCTTCCCTGGTAGGGGCTAGAGAAGATGGACACGCCAGGCTGACGGCAGGCACAGGGCATCTGGGCATGGCCCCCTGAGCCTTCCTAGGGCAGTGCCACCTTGATCGGTTTAGCACCAAAAAAAAAAAAAAAAAAAAAAAAAGTCATTATCACTAGGATCTTCCTGCGCCCCGCAGTTGAAGGTGAGTTTTGCCCCTAACAGGAACTGGTGAAATCACCAGTGGTCTAAATGGGTATGGTGCGAGTACATCACAAGGCAATATCTCCCACATTTGTGGATCGAGCCCTTGAATTCAGCCAGGGTGCTGCTCTGAGCTAAGAGCAATACTCTGGTCATAATAACTGTTTTTGTCCTTTTTACCCAAGGAAGAGAAGCTTGCCGGGTGACTGTAACACAGGTCCTTCAAGCCAATTGACTTTCTCTGGCTTTATACTAGCTTCAGCTGAGAGCAAATGATCGTCTGATCAGTCTAATCATGGCTAGTGAGCACTTTCAAGCAGCAGTTCCCTTGGGAACAGCATATATTTTGCAATCAAACCGTATTCCACCACTAGATCTTTATACAAAGGTAAACAGGGCAACCAGCCCCTTTTTTTTTGAAACGCATTTTGCATTTTTGAAAACAAAAACGTCATTTGAAAAAGCAAAATTGAAATCTTGCTCAGAAACTGTGAAATGCAATTGTTTACTTTTCTGAAAATTACTCCTTCCTTCCAAATTCTGGTTCAAAAGATACCCAAACCATGCTTATATACTTTAATAGTCAGATACATATGAAATATATTCATATCAGTATATTTGAAGATACACTTATATTTTGCATATAGCTATTACATTACCTTTGTGAATACTTTTGTTCATCACCAAAGTTAATTTGTGGGAACTATAGTAATCCACCTATTTACCTAAGCTGCGTGTGTACATCCGCAGCTCTGCCTCCTTTGCTGCTGGCTTCCCCCTTCCATTTATTCTTTTAAACCTCCCAGGCACTTTCTACTCCTTCTTTTGTTCGCTTTTACGGCTGAAACCTCTGTCCCAAGCTCATTCAGGTCTGGTTCGCCCTAGTTCAGAAGTCCATTTCACTGGCTCCCGCACCCCAGCCCGAAGGGAGCCTTTTCCTTGGGCTGGCTCGGCTGGGGCAGCGCAGGGCGCTCGGCTCGGGGTCTGCCCTACACACCTCAGAAGACGTGCCCACCTCCCATCAGCCCATGGCTACCCTAGATCCTCCTGCATTCCCACCGCACAGGGGTACCACGAACTCCTCACACTGAGCATTGAGGGTCTGGAAGGGGAAATGTTGATTGTTTTCAGATCCTTCAGTTCTCCGTCCTGATTAACGTCTCATATGGAAGAAGTTTATGTAAAGCTGATGTTCACAGGCTCTGCAATATGCAATATCATTCTCCACCAAACAATTCTTGTCAACACCTATAGTCTGTTTCTTTGTTGGACTCTTGGTGAAAATTGTTGGAGCTCATGTTTTAATGTTGCCTCTTCCATTATTTATAATATACTGAGTTACAAGTGACAACTAACCAAAACATAGCTACAGTTCTCGGTAGATCTTTTAATTTTCTGTATACTTTGAGCATGAAGTTTGCTCTTTTTAAAGCACAGGATGCTTAGCCTAACAGTCTCAAAATGTAATTAAAACATAAAATAGAAAAATTTTATAGCTGTCCTCCAGATGTCCTGAAAATTTCCGCTAAGGAAAAAGATGTAATCTCTTTCCAATGTCCTCACGGCTTTCTGCAAAGTTCACCCTTTCAAGCTGCCAGAATTTACTGTCTGCTGAAGGTACATATTTTGGGGGAGAATATGGAGATGATCCTTTTAATCTTGTCTGTTACGGCCGACCGAGGCTACAAGCCACTTTCCCGGCCATACGAGGCATTCGCAGCCACCGCAGCTTTCTCTGCTATCAGCCACCCTCGGCTTCTCACCCCTCATCATGTTCCTCATTAGCTCGTGTCACGGGCTGATTGATGACCGTCCCTTCAGCAAGGATACCCCGCGTCTCTCCTCCCCGTTGGGTAGCCTGCAGTGCATGAGGAATACCCAGGCCGATCCCTCTGGGTGAGTCCTGTCACCTGCCATCAGCTCGCATCTCCATTTGAGACGGCACCGTGCCTCCTTCCCAGCCCTTCGGGTGGTGGGGCAGAGCTGGCCGCCTGCCCCCCGCCTTCTCGGCGGACTCACTGGAGGGCAACAGTTTCAGGGCTACCCCTTATTCCCCCACAACGGGGTAAAACTGAGCCTTTTAGGCAGAATCAGTTGCTCACCCCAGTGCGGGGTCTTTTGCTCCCGCCCCAGCCCGCTCCCCGCAGAAGAAGCCGAAGGCTGCGACTCTGCTCCCCCAGCGCAGCAGAGGACTTTTATAGCCTGTGAGTCATAACGAGAAAACTAGCCACGACCAACCTCAAGCCCAGCCTGTGCACGCTCCCATCGTCTCACACGTTATCTCCACCAGAGCTGCTCAGGGACCAGGATTTTGCAGTTGAGGAATTTGCAGCGCAAGGGGAGGGAGCAGCACTGAGCCCTAGCAGGGAGCGCCACGTCCTGCAGTGCCCCAGAAAATCCAGCTCTCCTCCAAAATAAATTGCAGAGCTGCCAAGACATCATGTTTTGGTGTGTTTAATTTCCTTTTTGTTTTCACTTGCACACCAAAGCATGTTTGTGTATCAAAACGGGAACACAAAAAACATCAAAATGACCTGAGCTGGAATCGAGTGGAGCTGGAAGGTTACAATATTTTCTCATCTGCCAACACTGGTATCAACATTACCCCACAAAATATTTAGCTGAAACTGCATTTTGCCAGAGAACAGTTCAGTCTAAAGGGTATTTTGCATGTTTTTTCCCCTAGTCCTTAGTTTAGTTTTGCTTTTTTCCAAGTCCCAAAGAGCATGTATGTGTCTGGGATTATAATAATTTTGGGACAGGCTTCTCATCTGCATGCCACGCTGGGCAACAGCTGGCAGATGAGCAACGTGGTTTGCACCTCTCAAGGTCTACACGCAATGCCACTGTGACAGGACCAGCAGGATGCGCCCAGTGCCTCTGGCTTGGAGCCCACCGACTGAACCCACAGACTCCGAGCCCTGTTTCAGAATGTAGTCTCCAAATCCCCTGCCCTGCAAAAGCTCAGGGGACCTTCAGGCTTCCCTGGTAATCTCCCAATCATCCAAAATCACACTTCGGGGGGGTGGGGGGGGTGGGCTGGGGGGGTGGACTGCGCCACTTGTGCCTGCGCAGGCTTTGGCTAATTCTGGAGTTAACCTCTTTGCTTGGGCATCCTGATCTGCAAATTGGGGAATAACGACACTTCAGAGGGGCAGTAGGGTAAGGATTAACTGCGATGCCACTTTGAAGCACTATATATATGCCGAATATTATAATCATCCTAAATGTGAGGCTGGGATAATCCATGTATTTTTGCAGCCCCAGAATCCTATTTGATTTCATCTGTTTTAATTAACAAATTTAATTTCGCATTATTAGGGAAAACAAGGATAAAAAAAATGGAGCCTGCGCATGCTTTATTACAAATTATTGTTATCAGCTGCCCCGCAGGACTCCAGTCGGCACTAAATATGAACAATGGTTAAATTACAGGGGTCAGGGAATGAGCGCAATCAAAATGCAAACACTTTTCTTCTACGTGAGATGGGTGGGGAAAGAAAAAGAGGAAGAATCCTTGGAACCTCCTTGGAGCCACTAGGACTGCGGAGAAGCATACCAAGTAAATTGTAAAACTGATTACTGGGCTCAAAAAGGCTAACATGCAATTTGTGTTCTTTTTATGTAGATTAAATGCATTCACTGCAGCTCATAGAGCTTAGATACTCAGCAGGGATTCAGAGGGCTGGGTATCAGTCAACCACAGCCAGCCACTAAACCACAGGGCAAAATCTGCTATTGTACATTAGAATAGTCACTTAATCTATCTTAATGGGTGAAAAACCCAGGGGACAAATGTATATTAAAATCGGAAAGTTAGTTGTAATGTTTAAGGAAAGCTGTAAATATTTTTTTGAGATAACGCTGTAAAACGTTATTAATGAGTCTGAAAACCTCTTGAACATCTTTACAGCTAGGTCTTGAAAATGCAGCTGCCCGGCAGCCCAGGTCTATTGATCGGGAGGAAACCCAAAGGTATGAGACGCTTGCCATAAGGCTGCACCTGGTATAAACTGGGGAGGAATCAAGCAGCATTTCCTTTGGGTGGCCGAAGGAAATGCTCTCTGATGGATTCCTGTTGAGCACATGAAATGTGCTGAACACAAAAAGCTGTGGATGCAGCTACCAGGACATGGGTGCTGGCAAAAACGGTAGAGCCAACTTTCGGAAAATTATCCTGATAAATGTAATTTATTAATTTTTTTATTTAGCAGGGGCTACTGTGATGCCATTCCCCATCTGTGGAAGAGCAGAGAAAGCCCAACCTTTCCCCTGCCTTCCTTCCAGGACTCGTGGTTACTGGAAACTGAGAAGCAGTAGTACAACCTAATCCTCCGCTTGAAAAAATTCCTGTTTATTTTGCTTGTGTCTGGGTTCTTCTCAGCCCCTTCTAGCCTAGATTCCCCCGACAGAAGGTTTTTCTCCCCCCCCCTACTTATATCCTATTTAGAGCTAATTGGGACTGCCTGCCATCGTGGCTCAGAAATAATTACTTTGCCATAATTAGTCTTAAATCAGGATTTTTACACCTGTGCTGAGGATGGCTGACCAAAACGCCGGCATTCCCACACGTGGACCCCAAAATGACGCTGTAGGCAAGGACCCCAACCTCCACGCACAGCACACGTGGGTACAGATGGAGAGGCTGTAGATGCTCTGTCAGCCGTCCATCAACATTATTTTGGAAAATACTTGGTGAAAGACAAACCCTCCTGAAGCCTACGACGTTCTTTTCACCTCAACTGGGCATAGGATGAGGTCTTCATCGGCTGTCTTTGCTGCCTGCTCACTGGCTCCACATTGATGCTGCTGCAGGAGAGCCCTTTTTGGGCAGAAAACTGCCTTTTGGGAAACCCGTGCTCCAGAAGCACAATCTGAGTTGATTGCTCTGTGGGCTAGAAGTGACGCTGTGGGGTTGGGGAGACACATTGGGAACTGGTGTGGTTTCCTGACGCATGCTGTTAATCAAGCACACTCGCCATAGTCTCCAAAAAATTTATTCCCGTTGGCAAGAATGAGCACCCTGGTCGGGGTGCAGCCCTCGACCATGCAGGAAAACCGGGTGACCTTGAAAGCCAAAGTAATAGGAAGCATATGAAATCCAATAGTACTGAATGCCAGGTCTTGCTCTCAGGTGCTGAACAAGCACTGCTGACATAAGCTCGAGGCTCTCGTGTCAGAAATCACACACAGGGCAGAAAAGCCTGGGAGGGTTCATCAGGCACAGGATGGTACAAAGTGCTAATGCTGTTCCAAGAGGAGGGAGGAAAAGTGTTTCCAGCCGAGCTGGGGAAATAGCAATGCTGCTGTCCTGTGTGTAGGTGAGACATCGTCCAGGTGATGCTGTATGGTTACACCAACCTACGGGGAATTTTTTTTTTATCTCTGGGCATGAGATAATTTTCCTCTGAAATCCACATGTCTCAGACAGGAGCACGCAGCACAAAAATCTGCTCTCTTCACTCAGTGTGGAGCTCCCCCGCACACACGCACGGACACAGCCTTCAAGGCATCTCTAGGTGGGGTACGGGGACTAGGGAGTGAAGTGCCCAGGCCACTTGCACTGAATGGACAAGTGGCATCTTCACGTGAATTTTCAAACTTCTCTGCGCTTCACGTACCTGACACCAATAAGCTGATGCACGGGTCAGTCTGCTGGGGCATGCAGGGCCGGCTGGGATGGGTCAGGAGCGAGGGCAGATGCCAGCAGAGGACCGATCAGGACATACATAGTCCTACTGCAAGCAGGGAGGCTGGTTTCTGGCAGCAAAGGCAAGAGCTGCCTGCAGCACTGGCACCTAACCAGACGGGGTGGTGGGAAGGAAATGGGGTCTGGCCTGCCGTGTCGGGAGGCGTGGAGGACTGAGTCCCCTTCATGCTCTGCAGCCAAGCAAACACTGCATTCCTGCCACTTCACCGTGATTTACATGGCAGATCAGACAGACAAGTTTCTCCCTGGATGATATATGCACTCACACATCATGAAGTGCGTTTCATAAGGTAAAGGATTTTTCAGTGCCTCAGCAACCTCAGACCCTCACAAGTCTTCCCAAATGCAGGATGCCCAGGGTACCTCCTGGGTCCTGCTGGTTGGCCTTATCTTCACCCACTGTGCCTCTGCATGTCTCCACGGACACACAGAAATGGCTGAGATGGTCAGTCCCTGGGATGACTTTTCTTGTCTCTAAGAGAGGGTTAATTTGCCATGCACTTTTCTGCTAAGGCTGGCTCAATTCTGCGTTTTCTTTAGGTGAAATACAAGTGCAGAGCTGCCGTACCTGTTTTCTGTGAAAGCCTGTTGCCTACACGCCATGTGAAAAGTTTCTGTTTTGATAATTACAGGTTACCTATAGATTGTGTGGCAGGGACTACATGTTTCTTTCATTCAGACTACCCTGTTTTCAATATAACCTCCCAATCTTTTTCACCTGTTGGCCTTAAACTTCCACAAGCATCGAACAGACCACAAGCATCGAACAGACCACAAACAGTTGTGAAGTCTGATTTCCTCCCTCCTTCCATAAGGTCACCGAGTCGCATACATCACATATCGACTGCATCTGCTCTGCCATTTAATTTTGTTCAATAGCTATATTACACATGGAGGTAAAGTATGAACATCTGCTTCAGCACAAGAGCTTGAAGACCAGTCAAAGTCGTTGTTATAATTTAAACTCAGGAACTTGTAAAGTCTGCATCCTCCATTCTACTGGGAAATAGGCATTACTGTAGTCCATATTTAATAACCTGCTGCTTACCCCATTGCTGCACACTAATGTGTCATGAAAAATATACTGGGATTCTCAGACTACAATAACTTTGCTCCCTATGATGTTGAAGAAGGGAAAGATCTGAAACTCATAAAAGCTTAGGTGGTTTTCAAAAACTCAGCCATTTTGCAGGAAGTACTGAGGGTTTAAGTCCATTTTTGAAAAGTAATAAAACTGGCCTTTCTATTACACAATTCAAGTATTAAATATATTTTAAGTGAGGGATTTTCTTCTGCATGTGAAATTTATCTTCCAGACATCACTTCTTGTGGTACCATAACTGGAAGATGAAATGATAAAAGACCCTATATTACACAGTCTGAGATATTCTGGGTAACATCTCTATTTTAAAAGCCAATACATACAGTGGTATTTACAGCTCTTGCCTAGAGAATGGCTTATCAAAATTTTCTGTTACCAAAGATGTTTGATGTAAATCTCATGCCTTCTCCAAGGACACAGAAGTCCCCAGCACTAAGGAAATCACATGGCTCCAGTCCTCTTTGGTCCGTACCAGGACCCGTCCTGGTGCCAGCCCAACCTCTGTGACTTCAGGTCACGGCCATTGTCACGCTGCCACTGGTCTCCCAGGGCTCTGGGCTCCTGCTCAGCAGGCTCTGAACAGCTCAGCAACCTCTCCCTTGGCTGTGATGGTCAAATGCCCTTTTGGACCATGTTTACACGCAACCTGGATAGAAATAATTGACAACAGCTTATGTGCACAGTCATTCATGATGTAAGCTGCAACAGGTTCATGCAACACATGATTCGCGTTACAGCTCACTGCTGGTTCTTGGGATTAATAGTGGTACACACTTAAATGCTGTGATATTTAAATACGTTGCTACAAATTCACTGCTACCTAATTCTTCATGGTCATTGCTAAATGGTACATCATGGCCTCTGAGACTTGCTGATCCTGAGAGCAGTGGACTCTAATGCAGAAGGTAAAAGAGAATTAGCTCTTAGCAAGAGAATCAAAAGTACAGAATTGAATTAATTTGACCTCATCCAAGTAAATTACATGAGTTGTGCTACATTAATGTAAATAAAATGTGTGTAAACCAGATGATGGTGATGCTGCATAGATCAAACATATTAGGGAAAAATGAGCAATGTGGGTTTGGAAATTTAAAAATACTGAGACAGCTTCCGTATACTTTTTGCTGGTAAAGGATACAAAAGGACTTGTCACGAATCCAGTTATCCATGCCCAGAGAAAACCATAAAACCTCTCTGAAATGAGCCAAAATTGTGTTTTCAAAAACAAAGGTCTCTCATACTTAAAGTCCTTTCTGGGAGCAATTCAAGATCTAAATAGAGTGTCACTAGGAAACAGGAAAGCTCTCTTTCCCAGTGCCATGGCCCTTTCATTTCACTCCCTGAAAGATTAAATTTGAACATTGCACCGTCTGATTCTCTGCTTTCCCATCTTGTGCCACACTTGTGGCAAAAGGCTGTCACATCCAAACAGTGGGACTTCACTCCCCGTTTGCATTTCTCTGTATGGCTGCAGGATAAAAGCCTTAGGGTCACAGCGATGTTACGTATAAAGAAACCGCTAACCGGTCCAGGACTACCGCTTGCTCATCTCATCCCCTGGCCAGGTTGCATTCTCTGGAAATTCTTGTGTGGAAGAAGGAAAAAACCCTCTAGCAGGTGGCTGGGTTGGATCTTTTTGGTGATGGTGGGCTTTCTGGGTTAGTTTTCTGTTTTTAAATGGTGGCTGCTCAGAGGAATGTTAGAGTAAATCCTGAGAGATGGGCTAGAAGTCAGAGGGCAGGGGAAGCTGTTGGGGCTGCCATACAAATTCATTTAGCACATTGCTCTGCAATTTATCACAGAGGTCTCACCTCCACATATGTGGTGTGTGCTGCATATTTAGGGACAGGGATGAGACACGGTGGAAAAATGACCTCCCTGTTCCTCGTACCGACAAGCTACTTTTACAAACTAGAATTTATTTACTGGCACACAGTATTTCTGTCAGAGACACCTGAAAGACTTTCAACCGGTAGATTTTCATTGAAATAGGGGTAGGCAGCCAGAGTTGTGCCTACCTCAGAATGACATCTGAAATGGGTGGCTCTGTGGCTTGGGCTTGCTTCAGTGCTCAAATGTTGGCTTTTCCATGAAGCACCTAGTGTTGTGCAAATAACGATCAAACCACAAAGCAGTGTTTGTGAGCAGCGTAAAAGCCACTGAACTTTGCAAAAAGCTGAATATTTAACTGTTTGTTTGCTGAGAGCTTGCCTGCAGCCGGTGAAGGTGCACAGCATGCTGGCACTGGCAGCGTGTGGACAGCAAGGTCACTCGCTCTGGTTCCATAACTGGAGCGACAGAGGAATATGCTGTGCAAATTCCCAGCCAGCTCCCTCTTGGTGCCTCCAGCCAGAGGACCTTACAATTAAGGCTCTGTGCTGGGCGTCTTGCAGCTGGGTTGTGAGAAGCAGAGCCCCCTCGCCACCAGATCTGCACATTAGCAGGGTGCAAGGGTTGGGAAAAATCTGCTTAGAGCTGGGTTGGGAAAGTGGGGGAGCAATAAAAGGAAGAGGGTTTGCAGAAAACCAGAAGTCACAGCTCGTATTTGCCTAACCAGCCCCAGATGGGAGAGATTTGTAGGTGTGGTGGCTGAGGAAAGTTTTCAAGAGAAATTTAAAGAAAAGGGAAAGATGGGTGCCTTGTGGAATTTGAAGGATTTTCCTATGTGTGGGGAGACGTGTGGAAGTGGCTGAGGGGGAAACGCATGCCAGGAGCAAAAGGCAGACAAGGACAGAAGGAAGAAGCTTCAAAAGCTAAAGGACGTCGAAGACAAATGTCCGTGCTTTCCTATGCTGAATGGCCACACGGTCTGCTCCGAGCCGTACCTGGCTGCAGCGTCGAGAAGGCGTGATGGCTGGCTCACAAGCGGTCATTGGGGCAGTACCACCACCTTCTTTCCTCCTTCTTCCTTAAATCCCTATTCTTAATAGAAAACAAACAAACAACAGCTTCCCGTTCTCTCATCTGTAAAGCTTTTTTAAGATGCTGGCTCAGAATCAGAGGCTTTTACGGAGCAAAACTTTGTCCCACTGAACTCCATTTCATTTCCATTTCAATGGGAAACATTATCAATTCCTTCACCGAAAATTCAGAATGAACTGCCTTTAGAATATGGCCCATTTTCTGAATTACTGAATGTCCTTTGGTTTGTGGTATTGTGCTTAAATCCTTCTCTGGCTGTATTTATTACAATTCCTTTTTTTCAGCTTGCTTGAACTCTGAAAGGGGGAAGGTCAACTGATGCAACCTCATAAAATCCCAGTGCAAATGTAGGGACTGTCAAGAAATTTCATATGTTTAGGATTTCTGGCATTTCAAAAAGAAATACTGATTGTCGTTTTCCCATTTGCCTGGAGCAGGTGAATGAAGAAACTTCTGAAGCAATAATTTATTGTGTCTTTACCAATTCACTGAAGCATTTATGAATATAGCCCACAGTCTCTTGACATTAGCCGCTTGATGTGTTATCACACTATTTCATACAGAAACTCGAAGAGCAAACCTGGCTTTCTGTTCAAAGTCATAAACACTAGACAGCCCAGTGCATGGTGAAACAGGCTACCAGGCGGTGCATCCAGGGAGCATTTAAGTTCTTCTTTAACCTCTCTCTGACCCATACTGCTCCGGTCTGTTACATCCATGGGACATGCGTTGGCACCTGCCCTTACCGTAGTATGCTCCACTCCGCTCCACAGCAATGGATGTACGTAAATGAGCGAGGAGATGGGGACAGGCTGGGCACACCTCCTGCCATGACCTGCGAAGGACGGGGATGGCAGCACTCACAGGAGGCTGGAGACATACCCCCGATTTTGCTCTGAAGACCTGTTAATCATCAGTCCGACGGAGGTTGCAAACTGGTACCTGCAGCCAACAAGGCCAAGGGGGAAATTCCTTTAATTACGCTGAGAAGAGCATGATGAAAGGACGTGAGAGGGGTAGCGATGCAGGGTGAGGGACAGAGGGAGACCCGTTTCTGTCACGTCTGGGAGCAACCCTACTGTGACACAGTAGCGGCATGCCTGTCTGTCAGCCTTGCCTCCCTGTGGCTTTAATTAAATAAGACAGGTAAGTAATTATGGTATATAAGTTTTCAAATTCTGAGGAAGGTGATTCTGGGACTTTGAGGCTATAAAGTGCTGGGTATCTCCTGCAATGAAAATCAATGAGATTCACAGTGCAGGATTAAGCCCGTTGCATGCGAAGGTCAAACGTATGTTGGATGAGACTCCGCTGTCTTCCTTCTTGCAGTGACATTCACATTTGACCATGGTGTGGAGATGGAAATGAAAATACACATAACCATTTCTCATTAGTGAAACAGTTTAACTTATTCATACTACAGAGGGAATTAGAAAATTTTGCACTTAGCGATAGCAGGGAACTTCAGAACTTGCTTCCTAAAATCCAGAGCCTGCTTGTAATGCTAATGATGCCCATTTCAAAATCAAATTACTTCAATCAGAGCACAGTCAGGTTTGAGATGGCAGCACTGAAAGTGCAGTGGTAAATGTCAGGCTGATTTGGTAATGTGTGTATGCCCGTGTTGAACTGGTGCAAACCACCAGGAAAGGTATGAAGCAAAGGCTGAACTGGCCCACTGGATGGAAAAGTTTTGTGCTCATTCACACCAAAAAAGTGTTGGAAAAGCCCAGAATGAAACATAGATCCATGACTGAACTTCATGAGAGAGATCTTACCTTCCCTTTACATAGCATATATGGGTCTTAAATCCTAGCCTGTGCTTATTCATAATCTGTAACTACTTAAAAACTATAGGCCTAAGTACCTTGCACCCAAGAGCAACACAAGAACCAGCAGAGAAGTCCTCTGAACTAAATCTTTAAGCCCTGAGAAAATCCCCCAAAGATGGGAGTGGGAGAAGGGAATAAAAAACAAATGAGAAGAAGACCAGGAGGTCCCTAAAAGCAAGTGTTGGGACAATATTTTAGAAAGCCAAGGGAATGATGCAGGAGGCACCGAACCGGTTACCTTCCCATTGATCCCAGACATAGTCAGGGGAAAGGCTGATCAATCCATAAAAAATGGAAAGGTGAGAGCATAAGTAATGCCAGTCACCATAACTTCATGGAAAACAGGTTTTGTCAACTATATGTGATAGCACATTTTTAATAAAATCACAAGCCTGTAGGTTACAAAAGACAGTATTGCCATAAGGTACCTACATTTTGTGTTTTGGGAAAAAAGAGCACTAACCAAAACCAATGCAGCTCCCATTCAAAGAATGATAAACTAGTGAACTGAGAGACTGAAAAAAATTGGAAGTAGGGAATGGTAATCCCATACAGAGTGGTTGTAGTGGAGTCTGATGGGAGCCTATTCTTGATCTAATGCTATTTAATATAGGTTTTATAACCTGGAGAGAAAGACCTGCACCTCTGGTGGCGATGGCCAATGTAAACCACGTGCATTTTCATGTAGGCATAGGTGCAGTTATGAATTTAGAAATAAATGGAGATCAGGAGTGTAAGCTAGGGGGTTGTATTCTGGAAATCAGTGACCCTAAAACAGGCCTGGAAGTAATCTGAGATAAATTACTGAATATGTTGCTCCCAGAATAACAATTTAGCTAGAAGAACAAGCAGGCTTCAAGAGCATCTGAACAAGTAGAAATAGAGAAATGGTATCATCCCTGCATACAATAAAATTATCTTTCTGCGGGAGCATTACCGTAACACTACATCCACTTCTGGTGTCCAGACATCAGCAGGGGTCAGGAGGAGTTGGAAAGGTCCAGGAATGAGCCACGTGCTTTCCCAGCGCAGGCTGCAGCAGCGCGAGCTGGTTAGTGTACACGCGAGAAGTTTAAGATAAGGCTGGATAAGTGCCTTTGCGTTCTGTTTAAGAAGATCTTTCTGATGGCAGTGAGCTCCTTAAGATGACAGAAAAGTACAAGGAGATCCGGTGCTTCATCTGTATTAGATAATTGGATGCACCTGAAAACAGTGGGAGGAAAGTAAAGTGGATAAATGGTTTTCTCTCTGTAGCCAGCATAGGATGAATATGCAAGCAGTTGTGTAAGCGCCAGGTAACTCTGAAATAGGCATTTCCCATATGGAGCCAGAAGTTTTGGAAACATCCAAAGAGGTGTGTTCTGCCACTCCACCCTCCCACCCACCCACAGATATACATTCAAAGTAAAACCCACTCTGTAAAATAGCGTTTGAGAGCAATGGCCACATTTCCATGACTGTGGGTAGGTAAGCTGTACTGCCTTGAAAGAAATTCACCACAAAGTGTGGTGCTTTTGCTACACAAAATATTTTTACTCAGTTTGTAATGTGCTAGTGTAATACCAGTACACCTGGGGACATACAACATGTGCTCTGGACCTGAAGAAACATGCTCCAAAATTTCTCATGACACAGCCCAGCAAAACATTGCTAGTGTGGCCTTAATGGGATCCATACCAGAAAGGCTCATTCATACCATCAGTGGTTTGCAGAGCTGCTTCTCGAATGACTAGTTGCTTTTTACCAAATAAAAATTCTTGGTTCTACAAGTTATTGTCTTATACAAATGCGACAGAAGAATGGGCAAGAAATACGTTGCAGAAAGTAACAGCAAACAGACGTGCCACGTGAGATGTAGCTCATTTTAAACAGCCTGGTCTTAAAGTGCATTGGTTGTTTTTAATGATCATTTTGGTGCACAAAGGATGAAGCCACAGAACTTTGTTTTCTCTGGAAACAAAAGATCCCCTAAAAACTCTTACCGAAAACCCAGGCTTCTTGCTTGGCAGCTGTGGCCATGGGGAGGGACACACTGGACTCGCTATAGCGAAACAACCAAGGTACCAACCCCAGAAGAGACAGCGGCAGCCCTCGAGCCCCGCAAGGGCCCAGTGTCCCAGCACACATGAACTGCTGGGTTACACTATGCAGCCAGGATTTTCCCTCTGCTGCTAATAAAATAGGGAAATGGTGATTCCTCCGGGCTAATTTCTATGTGATTCGAAAGCTGTAGAAACACCTAATGCTACAGTGGACAGAGAGGAGAACAGATATGGTTGCAACCAAAGAGCATCTCCACACAACCAGTCCCCATCAAACTGGAGCTATCAGCTGTATTTTAAAAAAAAACTGGGTTTTTTTCTGCATATGTACTGTGTCAGATGATAATAAAATATAGATGTAAACAAGCCTGCATTGTCTTATTGTCCATAAATAAATACACAATAAGTTCAAAGTAGGGCTGGATTCATAAAGCAACACTCTGCTAATCTGTATTCGGGTCTCAAGCATATTATCTGTAATTTACAACCAATTTAAATGGTATTAACAGTCTTCCCCTTATGGGAATTTAAATTTGCATCCTACCATTGAATTAAACACTGATTGCATATTTTCTATAGGGGACATAATGCTCTTTGAAACTTGTTTTGAATAATAAAGCATCTATTCACGCACATGGTGCAATGTGTTTCTTTGTCCTCAATATAATTGAAGTAAAATGTGAGTTAAAGGGATTTTTCCTCTAGCCACAGGTTTGTTGATTACCATCTATTTTCATCTATTCAAGGTTTTAAAAAGGAAAAGAAAAATACAGTAATCTCTTCCTGCATTTGGAACCTCATTTACCACTCAGAGCTTTCCTGAGAGCATCTGAGATGAACAATCAAGAGGTCAAGTTTCAGCCCATCTTTGGAGAAAGAGAAGAGAAAGGAAAAAAACCATCCCCCATCCTTCTGAAAAGAACAAAAAAAAGAAAAAAAATAAGTACCACAAACAAAAAGCAGAGGGAAGCAGACAACATCACATCTAACCTCCAGCAGAAAGATCTTGGCTACCTGTCAGGTAGCTGCTCTGCATGCTGCTGTTCACAGCAGGCCAGGGAAGCCACAGTGAGGACGACTTCGACATTAAGGGAGCAAATAGGGTGAAATAACATTGTTGACCCTTTTTGTTCGATTTGTAAGGGAGGAATAACTGAAATAAATAATAAACATGACTTACTCCTTCCTGGGTGTGAAAAACAAGCACAACAGCAGCCTCAAGAAAAGGGTGCTGACTCGTGGCTGTGTGGTTTGCAGGCAGCATGGCCGGCTCCTCTGGCCACAGCAGCCCCGCTGGGGAAAGGCAGGCTGGGAGGACTTTCCCAGGGTGGGTGACCAGCTGCAACAGGAGCAATGGAAATGTTCCCCAGTGNTGGTGCCCATGCACCCCACCAGCCCTGGGGCAGCCAGGAGGGCTGCAAAGCTCTGCTCGCTGATGGTGCTCTGTACACTCAGCAAAGCACCTACAGAAATCAAGTTCTCCACTAATTCTCCTGCACTATGGCGCAGCTGCAACCAAGGCAGGGAAAAAACTCACCAGCAGATTTTTAAGAGATTTTTCTGCCTCCCCCCGCCCCCCCATAAAGGTGATGTTCATTTTCAGATGCAGGCAGGCCGGCATCTAACAAAGCTGTAGCAGCGTTAATAGCTCTGATACTCATGATCCTGGCATTTATCCAGAAATGACAGAGAAGACAAAACATAGTTGATATATTTGGCATTTGTGCAGTGATATAAGTAATGGTTTAGAGTGATGGTTTTTATTTTTCAGCATTGTCTGGTTTCTACATTCTTGAAAAAGCAGGGGCTGCTTCTGCTAAAACCCTAGTTTTCCTTTGATGCTTAAGATTTTTGGAAGGCTTTAAAAAATACAGAAACTACTGGAAACCAGAACTTCCTGATGATTTGTGTCTCTCCCCTTCTTAAAAGGTGATTTTATGGGTCCTTGAGGAGAAAACACTGCTTAAAAACTGCCAACTACATTTTAGGAAGAGACAGGGAGGATTGCGGACCATGGCCTTGATCCCATTAGGACGAAGTGTCAGGCAGAAACGGTAACTGTATCTCTAGACTTAAACAGTTGGGCAAGATTTCTTTACAGTCTATCTTAAATTACTGCAGTTAATATTGTATTGGTGCCATAAAAGCAAGCATGCCAATGCTGCTGTTGCATGCATGGCAAACATCAAAGATCTCCATAGCCGCGCTGCCTGGAGATAGCGAGGAGGCGTAGAGGGAGCGAGGGATGCAAATACTCTCTTTTTTTGTTGCTTTCCAAAACAGTTTCATCATATCATGTGCACATGAGAGACAGCGGATGGTCCCTGGACACCTTGAGGGTAATTGCCATGTTGTTCAATTTGCCTCAAACGAATGGCTCAGGAATGATAAATGCTCTTTCATAATCAGCTGGGTACCGCTGTAAGTACGGGTAGGATACCCCAGATCCTGACCCTCTGCCAAAAAGTCATCCCCCCTCCTTCTATTTGCAGAGGCAGTAAGTCACAGGGGGGAAGGAAGTCTATTAGAGGCCGGCACATACCCATCTGCGGGCTGCAGCCCCAAGGGCACCTTGTGCTAGCACCGTGCCCTCCCTGTTATCTGCTCTGATAGCATGACACGGAGAGCCGGAGCAAGAAACGGTGCCAACCGGAAGGTCCCATCACTGGGGAGCCTGCACGGTTCAGAAGAAAACATTGGCAATCCCTGGCACAAAACAAAGCTTAAAGTGAATTAAGGGTTCATGACTTCTAACACCAGCTCAGGGAGAGCACAGGCGATGCTGGTTGCTCCTGTAGAGCTATTCACCCTCCCGCTGCTGGAGACTAATTGCAGCCCACAGCCACCCCGGAGCTGTGCGGCTGCAGGGTGGCATGGCCACCCAGCCCGAAACCCCCTGCTGAACCCCCCCCCTTCTGCCTGCAAGGGGAACCACGGTCTGTCCTTCCCTCGAAATGGGACTGCTATTGTCATTTTTCAGAGCGCAGGCTCACATGGTTTTTGGAAGGCCTGGGGTGGATCTGCCATATTCCTTCATTGAAGGCCAAGCTCTGGTTTGCTTCCGCAGCCGTACATGCTGCCCCAGCCGTGGAGGAGGGAGGTTTGTGTGCCAGGCACTTGGGGCAGATGAGCATTCCAGCGCACCTTAACCATTTCTCCCTATTTTTTCTCTAGAAATCAAACAAGAATTCAGGCCTGATTTGCTTCACACGTAAGTCCAAGCTGGGAATGATGGAGTGTTGTCCATCCACTGGTGGTCAAGGACAGTATGCAGTAACGCCACTGGAGATTCACATTTTGAAATAGCTTAAACTCAGCAATCCTAAAAGAGCTGGCTGAGGAGCCTGTGCCTTGTGTCATGTTTGATACACTTTGCCACACTGGGAAAATGCCGGCGTAGTGTGACAATGTTGGAAAAATAAGAGGTATCCTCAGGTGCGGGATTTGCTGCTGGAGCTTCTTAGATAGCCATGCACAGCCGCTCCCCAGCGTCTTCGTTAGTGATGTGGAAATAAATATGAAATCGCTGCTGATAAAATACCCGAAGAAAAGCGGGAAGGTAAATAAAGCTGAAAGGCTGGCTGAATCACACTGCCAGCTGCACCCAAACAGGCAAAATGTCCTTTACTGCTGGCAAATGGGAAGGAAAAGCACGATCCTGAGGGTGATACCTGGGGACAAGGGAATGCGGCAGGAAACGTGGTGACCTTGAAAAAGCACAGGAGGTCATGGTGGAGCTGGTAAAAATCTGGTAGACTTTTTCTCTTTCTAAACCATGGAGAATTTCTAAAACATTGGATGAAACTGCACAGGGTGATGATGGACTGATAGTTGCGGGTATCTTCTAAGACAGGATGCCTTGTGGTATTTCGCAATGAGGATGTCCCGACTGCTGTACAAGGATAACTCTGTGACACTTATATGGGAGGTTGGCTTCAGCAGATCTGATGAGCTCTGCTGGCTTTAAACTTTATTCATCTATGAAATTGCCACACTGCTTTATAATCTATTATAAATAAATAAACAAGAGATGGGGCTGAGCTCGCTCTTGTAGAAAACCTTCTGCCTGCTTTTCAGGCCTCTGCAGCACGAATTTGTGTTAAAAAAAATAGCAGGACAAAGGTGACAAAGCAGCCTCAAACATCACCATCACCATAGCAACAGTGGCATTAGCCTGACACAGCAGCAGAAACCAAAATACACCCTTGCACAGAATAACATGCAAATTAGGAAATTGCTAGCCCTATATGGCAGACAACATAAACTACCAAAATATAAATGGCCATAGACTGCTCAATAAAATTACTAACCGCTATTTAGAAACAGGTTTTCTGCAAATAAATAGTAGCTTAATAATCTGTAAAATCAATTTTCCTTGGCACTTACAGCAGAAGTAAAAACAATTGGAAGTTGTGTATACACCAAAAGTATGTAACGGCATCTTTGCCTGGAACCGGAAACTATTAAGGCAGCAATATTGTAGGGGTTCTCCGACCGCCCTTTCACCATGGCTCCTGCCAGCAGTGCATTCGGTGACATGACTAACACCTGTCACATGTGGTTTGCTCTTTCTCTCATCTGCTCTCTGGGGAATAACTATGTGTGCAGGAGAGAATTTTGCACTGGGCTAGTTTTTTTTCCGTTTAATATACATGCCAGGCTGTGTTCAAGTGAGGAAAGTTCAGGCCAAAGAAATGCACTGTGCGCATGAAGAAAAAAAGATTTCTTAGTCCCCTGTGGGATTTGGTACTGCAGCCTCAGACGCAAAGGGACAGAGAAAAGTCCCTCTCTTGCCCAGATGAGTTTAGAAGAGACAGCTGGCTCAGCTCTGCAGAGTGTGTCATGTTTGACAACTGTCCTTATCTTGGTGCCTTATGGGTGGATTGAAATGATGGGCGACAGGAGTGCCTCCCAGATGCATGGCCGGTGTGGCAAAGGGGGTGCAAAGGCGAGCGGCCAAGCCCTGGTGTCTGCGCCACACTGCAGTGGCTCCTCTGCTTGGGGGAATCAGGGGACCGACATTGCCAAGTGCAATTTCCACACAGCCGCCGTCAGGTTTTGGGTACGCTGGGCCAAGGCACTAGAGATTAGTATGGAGACCTTGAGGCTGGCTGTTTTGTCTTTGGGTCGCCAGGCCAGAGAGCAGACGAGAGAGTCCGATGGGCTTGCAGCGGGCTGGTTTCTGAGGTGATGCTGAGCTGCAGCCCCCTCTGTCCAGAGAGATTCCTGCACCCATTGCCACATCCAGCTGGAAGCTGCTTGTACGGGATGGGCTCTCAGAGAGAAAAAAGAAGAAGAAAAAAAAAGCAACCCAGTGTAAACCAGTGTGAAATAAAATGACATTCCAGCAGCTCTTCTGGAGGCTGGAGGCAGACACTAGGGGTTGCTGAAGAAGCCCCGGGGATGCGGTCCCCTCGTCCTGGTAGGCAAGCCAAGGGCACTGCTGTCACTCGGTGCCGGTAAGGCGACCTGGAGGCCAGGTCCCATGAGCCCGCGGTGCCGCCTGGCCTCCTGTCTGCATCTCCCCTGCCTGTGTTCCCTCCCTGCCCAACCGCCCCTCAGCCCAGGTGCTGCTCGCACCGGTGCAACCCAATGGCTTCCCGCAGAGGAGGCCGAGCATGGGCGAGCAGCACGGCAGGGCGCTCCCAGGAGGATGCGGCGAGCGTACTGGCGAGAGAGATGGGTCCCATCTCCCTTACCATCAACTGAGCCCAGAGCTGGAGCAGCTAGCCAGTCAAAAAGCAGCAGTCCCACCAAAAAAATAAGAGGAGGAGTGGCAGTAAAGGTGGATTATTTTTCCATTTCAAATAATAAAATTGTCAGCCATCCCTAGGTGCTATTAATCACACAGTGCACACCTGAGATGCTTTCAGATAAGGTGGAATACTAGTGACATGGTCTGCAGCGCAGCCAGCCACCCAGCCGGAGCTCCCTGGGGGGAGAGGGCTCTCCTAATTACTTTAAAGGGATGAATAACAGTTGTGCGGTTCCCAAACTGCTGAAAGCTAGAGCCTGCCGGTGAGGAACGGGGTGGGCAACTCCATCACCTTCACTAGGATAATGCAGACAGTACTGGGATAAATCCAGATGGGAAGAGGAGATATTACCTAGCTGTATCTGGCTGTTATACACCCTCTTTCACAGATCCTTTTTCCCCATGTTACACACATGCATATTTAAGTTGGTTACAAAATAACAAATGCACTTTCGTTTTATTTAAGTTCTGCTTCATAGCCAGAGATCATTCCACTTCATGTGTCTGATGGAGGTGGATCAAATGGGATTCAGCCCACACAGGCAGGTATTTATGCTGCCAGAAAGCAATGCTGAGAACAAGCCTGGCAGTGTCTGATGGAGGCAACGCACACAACTTCTGCAAAAGGACAATAAATTCCTAACATATAAATCCCAAAGACATTTTTCTGAGATAGCTATAGCTTCCATACTCAGATAGGATTTTTTTTTTTAAAGTGTTAGCTTGACATGCATTTTTATTGTAATGAGATTGCAACATATCACTTTTATTTGCAGTTACATCCCAATGTTGGCCAGATGCTCTTAGAAGCCAGCAGTAAAATGGACAAAATCAGATCACAAGAGTTGACTTGTAATATTCGTGGTAAGCTCCCATTGGTCACCAAACCAGTATCTTCAATATTTTAAACAATTTCCATAATCAATTAGTTCTGTGAAATGACTTTTTAAAAAAAGTAGATAAACCAGTAGCATTGTCCCTCAGGGGATATAAATTCTTTCAGAGACTCAGCCCTGCTCAGGGGCTTATTGCAGAGTGCTGCCTGCCCAGGGAGACAAATACCATGTCCTCTTCAAAGTTACATGAAGATAATTTCAGCTCTCGGTCAGGGAATTAGAAATCAGCCCATCATAGAAGTTTAAGCTGCTTCCATCTCCTGTAAGAAACATCTGTTTCTCAAGCAGATTACCACAGCTGGTGGAAATGCTATTTTATTTTAATCATCTAGAACAAAAAAGGAACATGAGCTGCCAGGGAAGGGAAGATGGTCGTTCTTCCCCTCCTCTGTGTGCAGCACAGAAACACCTGGAAGGGCCGATCGGGAAAAGGCAGCTAGCCTTTTCCAGAGGAGCGAGATCTGCTCCGCAGGGATGTGGCTGCAGCACAAGCTGCCCTGTCAGCCAGGGGTGGTCAGATCCACTTGGAAGCAGAAAGACTTCCAAATGGAGAGTTATTTAAATCCCTTACAATTGCCTATTTCCTCCTCTGTCATGTCAGACATTGCCCACTTTTACTCATCTGAATTGCCCTTTAGTAGCTGCAGAGCACCACAGTTGGGGCTGCAGGCAAGCAGAGGGGGAAGGAGCCAGGAGAAGACGACGATTTCCACCGGCAGCTGGTTAATGCCGAGCACCTCATTGGGTCCCACAAGCCAAGGTTGCTTTTGTTCCAGTTGGCAATATAGCTGCAGATGTTCGAGCTTCTGTGTCACCTTTCCAATCACCAGGCCAGAAAAGTGACCTGAAAACCAAGGTTCAACTGACTTCCCTTTTTGTGGATCGGAGGGTTGGCCGGTCTAACAAAGAGGATGCTATCACGGCAGTTTTGGGGCTGCGGCTGTGGGCCCTCCAGGCTGTGAGTGTGGAGCTGTGCACAAGGAGGGGGCTGAAGAGAAACATTGCATTTCAGTATCGCTGTGGCTGTTTCCAACCGAGCCTGTGAAAACCAGAGCCCAAATCGAGGTGCTTTGGTCAGGGCAGTGCAGGGGAGCAGTGGCAGGAGCATCTCCCAGACCTGCTGCCCTGGGATGCTTCAGGGAACCTGGGCATCACTGGGGTGGAGGAAAGATGCTCATTTCCCATTCAAGCCTTGGGAAACCCTTTCCCCAGATGTCTCAAATCTAAACCAAACCAGTACCTCGCTTGAAAACTGGGAGCACAAAAAAGCCAGGCTCACTGCTTTCCACCTTCATACTTCTGATACAGGAGTTCAACATCACCTGTGATGTGAGGGTTTAGATTAAGATGCAGAAATCCACATAAAAAGGCTTTCCTCTGGTGTTGCATTGTGCTCCCTACTCTAGGAATAGTTTATTTGGTACTAAAATCAGTTTTCTTACTGATAAGGGAAACAAAATATATTTCTTGAGCTCATGACAGTGAAATGTGGGCATTTAGCATGCTAGATATATGGCAATGGTGTAGTACCCAGCCTGCCCTGCAAAGAAATAGGTGGAGAATTTTCTAAATATTCCTGGTTGCCTCATTCTTCTGCCAGAAATGATAAAAAAGGAAGCAGATATATAACTTAGCCTTTATACACCTTTCCTTGGAGTTTCCCTTAGTTTAGTATTTTTGAACATTTTTGGATTAATGTGCTCAGAATGTCAGGGGAACTTGCTTCAGAGTTTATTTTCCAATTATTTTCTCCCTTTTTGTGGTTATTCACAGCTTTTTAAATGTATAATATATTGAAAGGGTGCATAGCCCTGTAGAAAGTGGCTGAGAAAGGAAGGGACAAGAGGACATTCCCTCTTACCCACAAGCTACCACTATGGGTTGAAACACCTTGCCTTTCCATTCTGCTCCCTTATGGAGAAGAGAGACAGGGGAGCATTATCTTCTGTTTTTTCCCCCACAGCCTTCCTTGAGGAAGGTCTTTTTCAGTGGCATGACAACAAAGAAGCCAGTGGGGTTCAGCCACCCCCTGCACCACGGCAGCTCCCCATCCCAGCCAAGCAGGTACGCTAGCCTGCCTCCAAGCATCTCTTGGTGCACTGTAACGCACCGCTGCCTCCCCATCCTCAGCGTTGGGTACACGGAGGCACGGACCGAACCAATGCTGAGATGAGTGGCACCCGGCCCGTCATTGCCCTTACCACCTTGAAACTGCAGTAAGTGGCCCACCTAGTGTCTGGATCCCAGTTAAACTGAGTGTTTCATTTCTCATAGGGCCATGGGATAATTATTCAGGCTGGCAGAGACCTCAAGAGATCTCTACTCCAAAGCCAGACCAGCTCTGGGGTCACACCAGGCTGCTCAGGGCTTGGTCTTCAAAACCTTCAAGGACAGAGCCAGCACAATCTTGCAGGGCAGCCTGCTTCGCTGCTTGGCTGTTCCTATGGGTGAAATGCTTCTCCTTAGACCCAGCCTCACCCTCCTGTTTCAACTCTTGCCCTCCTACCATGCACCACCACAGAGAGCCCAGCTCCATCCTGATGACCTTCCTGTAGGCACTGGGGAGCTGTTGGGTCCTCCCGAAGTTGCCTCTTCTCCAGGATGAACAAGCCCAACTCCCTCAGCCTTTGCTTAAAACAATGCAGGGATGCAAAATACCAGCAAAACCAAAATCCAACCTACCTACAGAAACCCAATGGTTATCCTCTGGCATCTCCATTAGTGTTTTTCTAAACTATCACAGTTACAGGTATAGTTAAACAAGTAATTTTCAGCCTTCCTCGACCTGAAATCTTATGCTCTGTCTTTGGCTCTGTAGCCCCCACCTTCAACTTTCCCACCCAGCTAAGAACCATCTGCCTTTGAGGCTGTACAGCGAAGGGAGCATACTCCCGACTCTATCCCCTTCCAGACCTCATGGAGTGAGAACTGCAGAGGGGAATCAACATCTTAACAATTTCACATTTTTAATTGAGCAAAAGTGTCTCAAAACTTACTTTTAGCCTTGGCATTACCAAGGCAGCCTTAAATGGTTGGCTTTTTGAACACATGAAATGACAATCAATCTGTTCTCAGCCCAGTCATTATAATCTCATAGAGATAAGGAGGATAACACATGTAAGGAGGATGAAGTAAAGAAAGTATATTGGAAATAATCTTTAATTAAAAAAAATAACCAACAACATCTGAAGTCATGTCAAGTGAACCTTTGGAAATGTACGCAAATAGGTGAAAGAAGGAAAATGAGACATAGCTCTGGTAAGCGAGTGAAGGGAAGTCTTTAAATGGTTTAATAATAGGAGCAGGTTGGGAAGCAGTGAGGTTAATACAGAAATGACATAAAGCAGTGGGGGGTCTTGGACTAGATTTATTGTGCATACTAATTGGAGGACACTGAATACCAGATAATAGCTGAAGGATGGGGCTGCGGCTCTGTCAACATCCTCTTGTTCACAAAGGATGATCCGGCAGAATTTAATAGCTTCACAATATTGCTGAGAGTGACACTTTAATAGGTAACAAAATGCTGTATTTCAGCACCGTGCAGGGGGAAACCACAAAAAAGAGAGCGTGGAAGGGGATGTCACCGGAGGCCGAGCTGACAGCCTCCCGATCTGAAAGCAGCACAGTTTCCCCAGTCCTTCTCAGCCTAAAGAAGAGCCCAAGCATTTATCGGAGGTGATATTAAAGAAAGCTTTAAAATAACAGCACCAACAATTGGGACCACAAATGTCTCATAAGTCTTTTAATCCTCATATAACCTTGCGCTGACTGAGCTCAAGCACTAGCTCATTAAAACCTGAAAGTTAATTGGAGCAGGAAAAGCAAGCAGGTCTTACCAGTCCTTACTGTCCAAGCTGAGGTAAGTGCAGAAATTACCCAGACAGAAAATGGATGTGCTTTTTCTGTGGTAGCGCTTCACAAAAAAAAAAATCACATGGCAATCAGCGATGTAGAAGTCATGGTGTGCAAGTGTAAGCCTCAGCTTTGCAGTATTGAAGCTCTGAGTTACAAGGCAGACTGCTGAGTAAGGGAACCATTTGCTAGGAAAGACACTTGATGAATATTTTTTCTTGTAGCCTTTAACATGGCAACACAGGAATACTGTTTATAGAGGTTAAGTGGCAGTCTCTGAGCAGAAGCTTGATAGTCTTATGAAATCTCATTCCTTAAAATCAAAGTGTGGTAGCTGAGGCACGTTTGCACAGCTGCCGTCAGGCACCAGGGACAGGAGGCAGGGTGTGCGGAGGAGTGGCTGCCCCACTGGTGCCATTGGGGATGCTCGGTGGGCTCTGCTGGGCTGGCAGCTGTGCCACAAGGTGGGGGGGAGTGGTGCCCACAGTGACTTGGTGGGACGTCCTGCTGCATCTACCACTGCTCCAGGTGCCTGCAGACAGGCAACAGACCATCACTGACCCCAGAGGCTTGTGCAGAAACACCCACATTTTATGAGCTGAACACGCCACTGGGCTCCATGGTGGTATTCACTAGATGTAGGCTGACTGCCATGGGAGCTTAAACTCCAGGGTCATCCATAGCCACCTACACCATGAGCAACGTCTGGACATCTAAGTCGGAAACCAAATCCCATTTTACCCTACTCTCCTTGGCGCCTTCATTACACTGGCAGTGAATTAATGCAATAGATACTCTTCCTGCCACAGCTCCCACTTCAATGTCAAAGAACAAGGTATACAGTTCGCTGTGTGGTGTTTATTTTTTTAAGACGCAATGCAGGGAGGCATGAGAGCGCATGTGCCTGTTGGCCTGACCTCAACAGAACTCGGAGGTGTATGGGGTGAGGTGTCATGCAATCCACCATAAATTAAGAGAAGGCACCAGCCAGCACCTGTCTTAAGAGGCCAAAGTACTTGCATCTTTCCCCATCCACCTAACAGAGAAAATAATCTTTTAAGTGATTTTTCCAGGTGGTCGCATATGGTGGGTCAGAGAGAGGAAGGCAACTCGGGTGGCTTGGCACCATGAGCCCCTGGCCCCTCGCTCATCCTACCTCCCCTGTGCAGCATCGCCCTGAAATCTGTTACCCACTGATTTTTTAGGCATCCCTTGTTCAACAGGTACACAGTGTTTTACTCCTGGTGGGAATCAGTGAACTGGATGTGCTCAGGGCAGCAAAGAGGAACGTTAACACAAAGTAAATGTACTGGTGAAGGATGTGTCAGGATCGTGTAAAACACACTTGGTAAGGTACTTTGCCATGCAACTAGAAATTGCCCAGGTAAAGATGATCAGATATTTATCTGCCAAGGCAGATTACTACGATAAGCTGAGCATGTAATCTAAGCAGACGACCCACATGGTACTTGTTCTACTGGCTCCATTTTTTGTGAAAGCGCTGGAGTCAGATAATAAAAGAGATGTTTCCTCTCAGCTGGGATGCAATTCCCTTGACATTCAGAGCACATCACGAAAATGTTTTTTCCTCTCAGGTTTCTGACTGAGCATCGACTTTGCTTAGGTAACAACAGCTGTGTCCGGACCTGTAAACACAAGCTGGGAGAACATGACGACCTGGGGAGGAATTTTTTTGAGGACATGGAAAGAACAAAACAAACTCTAGAGGAGCAGATGGAATTAAACCCAAGCCCTCAGCTGTATCCCGCAGCCTGAGGCTGGTTCAGCTGGGAGCATCACTGGGGGTGTGTAGCGCCCAGGCAGCCCCGCACTCCTGGGGCACTTGAGACAAGCGGGCACCGGGTGCACTCTGCCAGTGACGCCAGTTTTGTTCCTCAGGTCTGAGCTCTGTGGCCTCACCAGGTTTGACATAAATTTCAGGGGTGCAGTAGCTGACAACCTCCAGGAAGCTGGACTGAATGACTTAACAGTTCCTTCAAGCCTTACACCCCAAATGACTGGAAAACATCCCACAAAATCCTTATCACAGGCTTGTTGTGAGCTGGTACATTTACTGTTTATTATGGAAATGGCAGTGCTGATAAACTGCACTAGCTTTGGTGTCTGATGCCGTCTTCTATCCGTGGCAAGATCTCATTTGTAGTTTCTGTAGCTGGGATCCAGCCCAAAGGCTAAGCCCTGGGAGCCAAGAGTAATACAGGGAGGAAACTGGGCCCAAAGTTTGGCTTTTCTTGCCCAATTTGAGATGCTCACACACTGTGCCCTTTGCAAGGTGCCTGACCTTCTTGTGTCTTGGTCAGCCCAGCTGCCAAACTGTGTAATAGCAGAATCTCACTGGGAGACATATGTTGCTGCTGGGATGTTTAGGGGAAAATTAAATTAAACCAATCCACAACAGTTGTTTTAATGCCATTTCTTGTTTGCTTGAAGTCTTGGTCCCCAATTACCATTACACAACGGGAAGGTACAAGTCTATGGTTTCCAGTAACTTGAAGGGCATGCTGGACTCTCAGGAACTGCTGCCGATGGGCAGCGTGGAGACTCCCAGCCCTTGAAGAGCTCTTGAGAGGGAAACTGGAATAAGGCAGAAAAAAATCAGGAAGAATAGTGGCTTTACTTGCTTCAAAATTCAGCTAAAAGCAAAAATTGCAATGCACTCTGTTACTGTAGACATTCTCCAGAAAAAACATCTTCAAGCTCGTGGTTAACTTCATTCCGCAGGTTCTTTTGCTCCCTCGCTCCCACTCCCAACCTTCCTCTGCATGTGCAGTTATCACAATAGGGGAACATTCATTCTACAAGACTAAGCTTCACCCTCAGAAACCCTAATGCGCAGGTTATCACTGCTGTAAGACATGGAGAGCTGTCAGATTAGGGATTGAATTGAAAGCACAGACCAAAATTCCCATGAAGGAACTGGTTTCTCTTCATAATGAGAAAGCGGTCAGAGCGCTGGGGTGTTTGTCAGTCTGAGCAATGGGGTGGATGAGGCGCCCAAAGTGCCCTGCACTGCTGCTGCCAGCAGCCTTGACCCCCTGATCCCGCACTTGGCACAGGTGAGTGGGTCTGGCATGCTCAGTCCTTTGCTGAGACTTAAGGCTTGCTTGAGCAACTAATATACCAAAGTATGTTTAAGGCAAAAGGAGGAAAAACATCTTTGTTTTATGGAGACTGTGAGAACTAGGCTTTTATTTCCTGATAAAATTGGGGAATCCTGAGAGTACAAAGCTCTTTCCAGGCTGGGAAAGAGACCTTCTCTTTAAAAACAAACCCCAATGTCATAGTGGTGCCTCACCCACACACATTTTCCTCCCATGTTTTTCACTGAATAATGAAGAGGGACAACAGGAAGAACCCTATGGCACATGCAGAAGCAGCTGATGTATCCTAGAGCAATGCTTTCTCTCTAATGCTGTTTCATGTACAGCACCAGTTGTTTGTTTGCAGCCATTAGTGTTAAGATCTCATTTGTATGACACTTTTTTATCCCCTCCCTTTTATTAGCACTGAAGTTGGATTTCTAAGTGAAAGCACTCTCCCCTCTCATTATTCATGGAAGGTCCAATAGTAATAATGATTTATGTGGCAGAGGAGGCATGGGGTTCCTGCGCACAGCAGAGCAGAGCTGAGCTGACAGTGCCCCAGACAACACCGCTTCTGCCCCAGAGGCAACCTAAATCTGCTCGGGTGGGTGTGCTTATTTGCAGACCCTCATCTGGGGACGTCCTGCAGTGTAGGCGTGTGAAGGGCGCCCAGCAGCCTCACACTCCCCAGTGCAATAGGGGGATGGTGGCACGTCTCCGGCATGTCTCGTGGATGTTGGTGGGTCTTGCCTGGCTCCTCGCCTCCCTCCAGCCAGGCTGCAGGCTGGGAGTGCCGGGACTCCGAGGGGGTCCCCCTATGCTCCCTGCTCAGGCTGCCGCCAGGTGAAGAGCTACTGCTTGCTGCTTACGCTTGGGTCATGTTTCGATAGCATCTGAGAAGGTTAGAAAGTTAATTCTTTTTTTTTTCTCCTTTTTTCCCCCCAAGATTTCATCCCTGCTAGAAGCTCGAGGCCAGGGAGGAGACACTTCTGTACATCTAGTTCAGAGGCCTGTCGCCTCAGAGCAGTTTTCTCAACGGTGCTCCGTCAAGGGCAGCCTTTGTCTGGGCTGGGATAAAGGCACTTCCCTAATTAAGTTAGCTTAACCACCACTCGGGAAATACAATGTTCACTAAACTCATCCATAGCCAGGCAGTGACGAGGATCGCAGCTATTCTGTGGGAATGGAGCACACGTCAATTATCCCCAGAATTTCAAAGCTGCAAAAACCAATAGTTTCCTTGGCAAAATCTGCCAGGCATGACATGACTGCTACTCGTGCTCCACACATTTCCTAATGCAAAGGATTGGACAGCCTCAAATACCGTTTCCAAGAATAGCAAGGGCAAATGAACTGCAAATTACTAAATTCCTTTTATTGCTGGGAGCTACAAAGTAATTTAAATTAGTTTCAGTCTAAAGTGAACAGTGGGGCAAGCTGGGAAAATAAAATAAGTGGTGACATTTTAGGAACACCTTTTATGATCACTTACAGAAAATATTTCAGCTCATACCAAGGTATTTAGTACTCTTAGGAAAGATACATTTGTAAAAGATCGCTGCTTTGTGTACATGCGTACACATTTAAATGCACATGTATACACATATGTATGCATTAACATATAATGTAAACCGAACACTTTTCTGTGTTTAGCACCTAGCCTTTGCAGAGAAAGGGACAGCAACCAAACCCGAGTGAGCATGTTTTTATGGAAAACCGCTACTAACATTAGGGTTTGATTACATAATGTTTTTTTCCTCTTTCCTAAGTTCTCGTCTGTAGGTGGGTTTGCTGAGCACATAGGTAAAATAATGATCTTGTACACTCTTCGAACTGTTTCCTGCTCCAGGAACTACTTTTGAATCCCCACTGTGGTTTTGATTAATGTCCTACCTGTGACTTCTGCAGATCTTATCTGGTTTGCTTCTGCAGTCAAAGGAAAGAGAGGGGAATAAGCTACAGCACCTGGCACCATATCATTGCGGCTGGAGCGAAGAAATCATAAGATGCTCTGCCTTTTAATGAAATAGGATAGAAGGATTAGATGCTTCCCCCCTTACAGCATCACTGCAAAAATAACTTGGTCATGCCATGTGGTGTTAGCTGCATAAGCTTTGCATGTCATAGCTAAAGCAGACAGATAACGATGATAAGGATAGTAATAATAATAAAAAAAATTGAAAAATATTTGGAAATCTTTCATACCATCATGTTTTCATTTGGTGAAGGGAGGTTAAATCTTCAGCCAGCCGAAAAGCAAAGGATGGGGTTTGTCCTCTTTACAAATAATGGATCAGTGGCTGCAAACACTGGATACAATATGCAGTTGCAGAAAGCTTTCAGTCAAGTGGAGATAACTTCTTCATGGTACAAAGCACTTTCTGTGACCTCAATGTCCTAAACGTAAAGGAATACAGTGCTAGTGTCATAGAAATCAGACTGCTGTGAGGTGAACAGGTGAAGGGAGCAAGGGTGTAATTTCAAAGGGGAACATTTGGGCTGATGGAGGTGGCAAGGACCAGCCCATGCTTTGTTGGCAGGTTTTGTGTGTGTGTGTGTTCATTTCACTATTCCTGGAGTTCTAAACTGTAATTTCTGTGCTGCTTCTCCCAGTGTAACTCACACATTCCCCCTGTTTGGTACCTGGACTGCAAGCAGGTGAGGATGGAGATAGCTGGGAGGAGGTGGACCAGTGCCTCCAGGGACTCCTCCTGAGAGGGGAACTGGCACAATATCCTGCTCTGGAAGCAAATCCGAAGCAAATAGAGGTGATATCAGGAGGGAAATGTTAGCACCTGGGTAATGCACAGGATGACCTCCATGGATGTCCAGGAGGGCATGGTGGGAGTGCGAGGCAGCTTCTCCTAGGCCATCTCTTCTGAGAGGTTAAACAGAGCTCTGGATCATGACATTAGGAGGCATTCTAGTGGAAGGGGTCACAGCTTTGGCCCCTGTTGCAGGCCTGGGGCTGCTGAGCATCCAGAGGAACTACGGGGAGTGAGCTTCCTTCCAGCTAGTCCTTAAAGCCCAAGGGGACCAAAGAAAGCCCGGCAGATCTTAATGGCCTAAGAGGAGGGTTTGGAGCTCTGAAAAAACATCTTCCCACCACAGGTACATTCCTGACAGACGGAGGTGCAAAGCGAGAACAGCAGCATGTGCAACAGCCCAACCGTATCTCCTTCTCCTGACCTCCCATGGGGTGTGCTCACTCCCTGACACAGCAGCGAGTCTCCCACCCCTGCCCCCTCTCTGCCTGTGTCGGCTAGTTGGAAGATTATTTCTTGATCTGTGTGCCTGAAGAAGCCTTGCTATTAGGGCAGTGCTTCAGATGGGCCGGCCATAGGTGGAAAATTAATGGAGTCAGGAACTGGGATCATAAAATATACAGCTGGAGAGCACAGAGGCGTGGCATCCCCCTCTCCAGCTGAGCAGCATGCTGCGAGTATTAAGGGGGCACAATGACCCCTCAGGTAGGGTGTTTTTCCTCCAACACCTCCAGGTGTGACTGACCCTATGAACACAGCAGCCATTGATGGCTACAGAGAGACCATGAGGGAGAGTTCCTATGTTTCCCCTGCTTTCCTTGGCTAGTGCCTGGTGACAGGCCAGGTGTTTCAAAATGGGACATTTCGGGAAGACGTAAGACTAGATGAGCACAGGCTGTTTAGCAACCTTCTGGCCAGGCAAGAGAGAGTTTGTGTTCCTGTAATGCCATACCATGCACAGGGCAGCCTGGACATTTTCGGCTGTGAGCTATGAGCCCCGCTCTGCATGGCTCCTCTCCTTGTCCTCCTCTCTTCGGGCATGGGGACAGCACAGCAGCCAGTCTCGTGGCTGACACCGCCAGGTGTTGCAATGACAAAGCATGGGAAAAAGCTTAAGAAATTGTGAGGAACAGCAAAACCAGAAGCTTTCCAAGTTAAGAGTAAACGAAGGAAGACAGCAGAGGGCAATATGCTCTGGCCCCATCATCAGGAGGCAGAGGGGGCCTTGGCTCATCCTATTATTACTATGTATTATGACATTGTATTATTACATGGTAATAATAATAGTAATACACGGTGGGTCAGAGCCTCAACTGTTGCCCAGGCATGTGTCTTGAGTGAGAAGTAAGCCCAGCCCAAGAGGTGAAATTTCTATGGGACAGATGAATGGGGAGACTGTGAGAAAGGTATGAGGAACCAGGAAGCCCATGTGAAGAGGAAGAGTCACTGGGATTAATTTTAGGAAAAGGAGCCTAATTTTATTTTAGATGGAATGGAAAGTAGGGGATACTCGGATAGGAGTACAATTTTTTCAAGTATATGTCATTGTGCACCAAATGCTATAGAACCGGGGTGAGAGGGATAGAAAAAAAATACAAAAGAGTCTTTTTCCTTCACTCCAAATGGGCCTGGTGCACGTGCAGAACATAGAATCATTTAGGTTGGAAAAGACCTTTAAGATCAAGTCCAACAGTAAACCTAACACTGCCAAGTCCACCACTAAAACATCATCTGAGCTACCTGTACCGTAGGGGATAATGTTAACCCAACTGAGTTACAGGCAGTCTTCACGTCTGAAATACAGCAGACAGATGCTGTGATAAGAGATAAGCAAGAAAATCTCAAGAGAAATGTATTGGGATGTCATCAGGGCACAGCGCATGTCCTAAACCTGCCCTAACCTCCACCCTGACCCCAGAGTCACTGTGCCCAATGCTGTACTTGCAGGCAATACTCTGCTTGCGGGTTTGCAAAGCAGCAGTTTTATTTTGCTCATTTAAGGCTGACGAGGAGACAGGAAGGAGAGAAAAAGATTATGTGTATTTTCTCTCAAAAAATATTACTGATAGATAGATTTATGTACACCAAAGTTGTTCTGATTTCTTACCAGACGAGTGGAAATACCAAATTCTTTGTTTTTCTGCCAGCCCTGGCCAGAAACACAGAGCCTTTGAACTCCCCCAGAACTGACTGCCCAGACAATTTTGGCTCTAAAGGAGTCAAATTGTGCCTTACTAAAGCTCAATAACCTATGAAAAACTGGGCTGATAGGAGAGAGCTATTTCATAGAGCAGCTAGGTTTTGCTAACTGCAAGTCAAATTTGTGGTAGCGATGGCAGAGCTGGAAAATGACACATTACAACTTCGATGTCCAGATCCACCTCTCTGCTGCACATTATATTATTTGAGTTTAGGCTGTCATTCTTTTCTTAAAACCTGAGGATAGAAGTTTGCTTTGGGAGTGTCTGCAGGCAGTACCTCTAATTTAAATTCTAGTACCACAAGTCAGTCAAGACATATGGTGGATTGGTGGTGTGTTTAGTGCTGAAGAAAATTATTCAACAGTGGGTAAATCCAGCTGCACATTGGGAGAGGATGCAATCAGAAAGAGACGCTTCCAGCCGAAACAGACCCTTTGGAGTTGAGAAGAGCGGGTGGCTGAAAATTAGTAATTTGTCTGATGGACTGAGTCTCCTGTTACTAACTGTGGATAGTGAAAGAGTGGGCTGCAGGTTCTTCAGATATACTTGATTATCTGAATGAGAGTGCAAATCTTAAATTCAGAGTCTCAGTTGATTCCAAACACTGTTCTGCAGGTGTTCAATATTTGAAAGCTGCAAGCTGGTCATAATTAGACAGAGATTGTAGGACACCATTTCTGATCCCCTGATTCCTGCCACATTGATATTTCAGCAAGAATTATCATTTCTGCAAATGTAAGATTCATTTTTCACTATTCCTCAGGCACATTTTTAAAATTCAGTTTCCACAAATGTCCATGCCAAAAAAACCCTGCTGTATGAATACGCAACAGGGCAAACACAAGAGAAACTATGACTTACGTGATTCTGTTTGAAGCATTCAGGGTGTCATTCCTAGAAATTCTTTTCATAGTATGTGCAACATTTCACATCAAAACATTTTGATTATGTTTTCATACCGTTAGGCTGTTTTACTGCTGTAGAATAATGCTTATGCACTGAGGACAGGTTATTTTGGAAAGCAGGACAGTAAGGGAAAGTCAAACAGCCTGGAAAGAGTTAATGCTCTTAATTAATGTTCATTTATTGCTATTGTGCTTGATAGAAATGCTGCTTGCTTGCTTCCTGTTACCATTACAGTGCACTCATACCTGTTTGGGTTATTGCACCTATAGGCCAGGTAGAGGCAGATATTTATAGTGCAGCTCAGTGATGTGATCAGTGGTCCAGATTGATATGGGAGGCTGAGCCTTCTGGCAACTGCCCATTTTGATGAGATCTTATTCTTCTTCTTAAGGATTTTATTTTCATGGCCACTCTGCCCCTGTGGAGGACGCAGACCAGTGCAGGGGAGCCCACATGCCTGTTCCCGTGGTGGGGAGGAGATGCTCAGCCAGCTGGGCTGGGCTGGGGTGCCCAGCGCAGGGGCAAGGCCATGGTCTGGTCGGGCTGCTGCACGTGCTTTGGTGGGGTTAGTTCGTATTAGACAAAACCAAGGGGTAGCAGTGAAAGGCAGTCTCAAAAGGTTGCAAATGAAGGTCTCTCTGTCAGTGCTACCCTCCCGAGCTCTGCTTCTGAATTTGAATGTCATGATAAGATAAAAGCAAAAGCAGGTTTGTATTAGGCTGAGCAAACAAAAAGAGAGCAGGACTTTTCCATTTAAAATCCTAGCCAATGCCAAGTGTCTAATTTCCCCTAACCTTTTCGGGCTGCAGCACAAACCAAGCTATCTCAGCATGGTTGTTGACACCTACTGAAATAAAAATGCATGAAGTAATCTTTGTGAAGGTCACAGTGACCTCAGTGCTTAGCACAAAATTCTCACTTAAGCTGGGGTTTCTGGCACGTCCTTGTTTGTAGCTAGGGAACCAGGCATTTTGCTCGATAGAGACATGATCTTCCATTGGCTTTGCTCATTCCCAGCCTGACTTGGCTGAGCCAGAAGTGCAGTTGGGCTGAAAAATGGCTGCTGATCAGACAAAGTGAATTCAAGGACACAGCTCAACACAAACGCTGAGAAACTGCTGCATCACTTTCAAACCAGGGGAACCAACTCACGCTTTCCTCTTTGCCAAATTAAATAAGGAGTAGTTGCAAAGAAATTAATGAAACACATTTTTGCTAGAGTGAAGAAAGTGGGGCAGCAAATAAAGGGTGATTTCTAAGAGTCTGGAGATTCTGAATTGCAGCAAGACTCCAGGAACCTAAACTCACTGCAGGTCATTTCAAAAACTTTGTTGTAATATGTTCCTCCAACTGTGGTAGAAGTGGGAACAGCTACAAAATTTGACATCTCAAAACTTGGCTTCAGCATGGATTTTCCTTTAAAAATAAGGATTCATTCTGAGTGGAGTGCAATAACTCTAATATTAGCATTACCAGTACACTTAGGACTAGTCTGAAATATAAAGTATTACGTGATGAGGATTGAAGTGGGTCTCTCCACCAACATGTTTTTCCACTCTTCTGAATATTGTGCTGCCACTAATACCAAGATCCAATACTACCAAAAAAAGCTCCAAACTTACTTCGCAGCACTGCAAAAAGACAGTGGTTTAGGGCAACGGGGAAGGGGGCCCATGCTAATGTGCCTGTTACCAAACTGCCCCCCCCCCGACATCCCTGCCCTCAGGTGCCCAAGCACAGGGTGCTCAGGGAAGAGGGCTGAAAGATGGTAAAAGATTTACACAGCCTTTCCTGCATCCCAGACAACAGGACCTGAGAGGTGAGGGAGGGATTTTGTATGGGATTTTAACTCTTTAAAAGTAGATGAAGTATTATAAAAAAATGAGTGCAATGCCTTCTTCAAACTAGGGGTCTTTTTTAACTAAATTAAAAAATACTATTTGGAAATTAAAAACAGATACCCCGCCCAAATCTCCATCTCTCTTTATATATGCTCTGAATAATAAGCCCTGAGTCACGTCTGCAGCTCTTCACCTTAGAAAGGAAGCACTTAAGAAAGTCACATACAAAATATAGGATATTATGTGGTGTTACTGATTGTGATAAAATCCCATTAGAGTGACAAGCCAATATAATGTATCAGGAGGGTGTGCCGTTATTTAACACAGCTGAATAACACCTAAGCAAAAGCAAAACAGCCTCATAAAAGGGAGCGTGGTATGGACAGACACAAACAATAAATGCAGTGATGAAAGCCACCCATGGACCTTCATGAAAAGGTGTCTCTTCCCCAGGTGCAGCATAGTGTGGAGGGGGCAGACATGGTCTGCTGCAGCTGCAAGTCAAGAGCCACCTCAGCGACAGGCCAGGCCTCCTGAGGGGCAGAGCCAGCCTTGGTTGCACTGCCTCTGCCGGGGCCCTGGGTCAAGGCAGGAGGGCCACGTCTGGGGACTTGGCCAAAATATTGATTCTGCTAATCAAAATTTTATTTACCAAATCACCAGTGTCAGTGCAGAGAGGTCTGCAGGCCATGGGTGCAAATACCACCTGACAGCACCTTGGCATCACCTTCATCAGGATGAAACGAACACCTTCTCAGACCAGGCATGGTTTCTTCATGGAGTTTGATGAGCTCTAGTTAAGACATGAATATCCAGGAAAAAAATACAAGGAACGGCTAAGAAACAAAAACCCAGTCAATTTCAGAATGCATCACGTCGTGCTGAAGTGCTCAAAAGACCTGACTTTTTTGCAGTGTGTGAATTATTTCATCAAACTGATGGTTAAAGCAATTAATTGACCAAAGCCATTGCTTCTCGTGAATGTAGAGCCATACCACTGAGGTAAACTAGACTGTTAAGATGACACTGTTTTCACAGAAAAAGGAGACTTTCCACAATTACAGCCAAAACCTATATTGGAAGGGAACTGAGGCACCTTGTCAGTAAAATTCTCCTCGTTTTGGTTAAAAAAAACTTACCAGCTACACTAATTAACATGCAATGAAGCTCAAAAGGCTGCCAAAGCATCTACAGTAGCACAGTGAACTGTCAGAAAACTCGGACAAGAACCTAGTGTTCCTGCCTCGTCATGCTTCTTTCCTACACGTAGGTGGACAGGCTGAAATGGGCTGTGTGACCTCCTTCTGTCAGAAACTATTATTCATGTTATGCCACTAACGCCCCTGGCTAGCTTGTCTGCCAAATCATAGATTTAAAAAAAAGTCATCGAGTCTCTTTCATCTCTCAGGACTGGCCACTGCCACAGGCCCTGCCAAGGCTGAGATAAACCCCATGCCTAGTGAAGGGGCAGCAGAGCCAGCCCTGAGGTCCTGCTGGGGCTTGCAGTGGGAATTGCAAAGGGAATTGCAAAGGGAACCACAGTGGGAATTGCAAAGTGAATTGCAATGGAAATCACAGTAGGAATTGCACTGGGAATTGCAAAGTGAATTGCAATGGGAGCCACAATGGGAATTGAGGTGAGAACTGCACTGGGAATTGCAATGTGAATCACAGTGGGAATTGCCCAGCTGCAGCAGGGGTTCGGGGGTCCCACCAAAACAGCAGCTGTAGCTGATGGTCCGTTGTGGCAACAAGGGCGAGCAGGCAAAGATGCACCACTGCAACCCCCCCGAATGCCTCCACGCTGTCTCTTGCCAGCGTGTTTCCCACCCTGTGTGTCTCTCACCCTCTTGCACTGCCAGTGCGCTGCTCTCTTCTAGCACACCTGCAGTAAGTCAGGACCGTCAGGTATGGAGAGAGAGGCCCTCGGGCATTTTAGCTGGATGGTGAGCTGAGGGGCTAGCATGATTTAATCCTTCTTCAGGAACCATTGGGGAGCCCCTAAAATTTGTTAGCATGGCTCTGAGCCTTTGCCTCCTCGGGGAAGGGGTTGTATATGACTTATTGCAGCATCGTTGGTCCCGAGTTGGTGAAATCAGAGGGCAGCAGGCATTGCGATGAGCACCCGTCATTGCCAGGGCTGGCAAGGCAACAGGGTGGCTTTGTACAGCACGAGGGAAGCTGTCTGAGCGGGGACCCCGGGGAAGTGGGGGACCCTCCTGCAAGGGGGCTGGCAGCCCTCGTCAGGACAATGCTCATGGCCAGCCCTGCATGCATGACCCCACTTTAGCTACTCTCTGATCATCTGCACAAGCAATAATAAATCATTTAAAATTCAGGCTGGATACAGTTAAGCCTCCCATTAAGTACTGTATGTGTGGGAAGCGGGGTCAGGGTGGCCGTTTAAAAGGTGGTTGGGCTGGTTATGCTACCCCTTGGTGAAGGTAAGTATTCTGAGCGGGAGTTAAAAGCAGACTTTGCTCAACAGTGAGAAAGTTTATGGTCTGCTATGGCATTTTGTGAGATGAAATAGAGGCCATGTGCAGGGAAGAGATAACTTCAGGTGTCGCAGCCATCTAGGCTAGCAGAGGACTCCCACCTTGAGAGGTTAGCTGGCTCCCGGTGTTCCCAGTAAGGACACGTTTATCTTGTTTTCATTTGGGCTCTGAGTCAGAAAGGTAATAAAAAAATAACTCTTCTGAGTGTTCTTGCACTTTGTGTGTGTTTTTACAGGAATTTACAGACACCTGAAAAGGATATTTGCAAAATGACCTATGATCCTTAACCTGCGGTACACACAATAAATCTGCCATCCTAACCATTGCCAGCCTTTTTGAATGAATGGCTGCATTATAACAGCACATGTGTATGGCTAAGGGGCTGTATATCTTATTAGACCTCATACTCCAATCAACATTTAAAAATAAAAGAAAACATATATACAACTATCTACACATAAATTATGTCGCAGTGATTTGGCTCTCCCTTATCCATCGCCCCTTTCCACCCTGACTGATGGCTTTATTATACAAGGGACAGTAATAAACATCCTAGCTAAGCCAATGAACAACTTCTCTCACATGTAAATACCTCCTTGGAGGATACTAGGTATGACCAAAAGAAGAGTAATGACTTTTTTTCCCCAGTTATTCAGTGTTAATGAAATAACTGGTCATCAAAACGTAGGCTTGGATGTGATGGATTCCCTGTTTGTATATGGACAGACAGTCCAGACTTTCAGTGGGAGAAGAAACCAGTTAGCATCTTTAAAGGGAAGGATGTTCCCAACCACTTTGGGCTAGCGCTATATGAGTAACTGCCTTTTGGTTCATCAGACGACCTGAAGAATCTAAATATAGGGTCAGATCAACCTAAAATATTTTTTTTTTGTTTTCCCTCACCAACGTAAAACCAAGAAAAGGTAATTTTCAACTTCAGTTAAACAACCTAAAATATAACATGCTGATTTTTGTTCGTATCATAAAAGCCAAGGGAATGAAGGCTGGATTCACAAACCTGCCTGCAAAACTTCTTTGTGCCCAATCCAGCTCCAGGAGCATCCGATACATATTAGAAACTCAGCCTCACATCCACCTTCTGCCTGAGAAGATTCAACCCAGCTCTTGGGACCATGATCCAACCACAGGGGCCCCAGAGTGCTCCTGGATGAGCTCAGCCTTTTCTGCTAGAGTTGTTTTTCATTGGTGACATAAATAATCATTAATCCAGAAAATGAAGAACTTCCTAACTCATTGGTTAGACCCCTCTGAGAAGAAGACCTTAGTAGGTTGGCCAGGAAGAAGGTCCTCCGTTAATAATAATCTATTTGCTGATGGGACTGTTACTGACTTTCACTGTCTTACTCAATACATTTATTTCTTCCCATTATTCAACAAAATGAGCAATACAGTGTGCCTGTGTTTCCCTTGTCTGAGCTGAGGTTCCTTTCATAAACTCTCATTTCCTAAATTTGGCTATATATCCGATGAGATAATGTACATACAGAGCTATGCCCATACTCTTCTCATACATCCACAGTGATATGCTGGATGGCCTGAAATCAAGTGCTATAAAACTACAGTGAAGAACATAAATAGGCAAAGAGAAGCCCCCCACCGTCTGATTTTGTTTGACCTCACTGGGCTGTTACACTGACATTTTTTATTTGAGCACAATTTTGACATAAAATTTTAATTTTAAAAACTAATAAACAGATGACTATTTCAAAGAGCCTATAGAATTTTTTGAAACATTCAAACCATTTTCCTTGGAGACCACTGATGATTTTGTTTTGACTATCTATGTATTTTGCATATTTTAGTATTAAAAAGAATCACCTTGTAGGGGGAGGCACGACAAAAGGACTGACAATTGACCACAAACGGTCACAGTTTTTCAAAGCACAATGTCTCAACATTTCACCCTCAAAAAAATTGGTGGTAATAGTCAATGTTTCCTACGACACAGTCTGCTTTAGACAAAATTTGCACGTTGTGCCAAGAAACCTTGCAACCAAATTTTTCAGCCAGCTGTCAAGGTCAGGCAGGCTATTTCCCAGCAAAGTATGTGAAGGAAGAAATTAAAAAAACAAGCATACAAACAAATGCTGCCCCTACCGAGCCCTACCTTCACAAGGTTTGGCCACAGGACTGAAGAGATATCCTTATGCTCTGTGTGGGCTTCTGGTGTGGCAAAGGGCTCGCTGGCCAACTGGTACACACTGAAAAAAAATCAGGGGATTACTGTAATTTGTGCCGTCATATGGAGGTGAAAGCTGGCAGCTGCCCTGCCGAGCTTCAGGGCACTGCATCGGATCCCTGTGCAGAGGAGCTCTCCCAGGGGAACAATGCACCCATCTCACCTCCAGCCTTTGCCACCCGGCACATCGTTCATGCCCCAGCATTTGCCATAGCGCACAAGTGCATAAAAGGGTGGGTGCAGTGCAACACCCCCCCCCCCTTGAATTTGAGATACACACCTCGAGATGGGCCAACTTTCTTACCAGCCCTCCTTCCACACAGGGTCGTGAAGGGGTCCCCTTTCCAGCACAGAAATTAAACTCTATTTTTAAGACATTCTCTCTGAACTTAAAGTGGGTGAGGAAGGGGAAAGCAGGGGAGGGGACAGGTGGTCCTGCAGCGCTCGCTGCAGTGTGGGAGCCAGGCTGAGCACAGGGATGCTCCCAGCCTTCAACAGCACCTCGCCTCTTTCCCATTTTGTTAAGAGAGGGGAAGCAGTTGAAGAAACATTTGCTGGGAAATAACACCGAGGAAGAGATTTCCAGTCTCCTCTAAGCTTCCCTGCAGGGTGAGACTCCGAACACTGGGCTGGCAAGGCCAGCAGCGTGTGGGGGGCTGTGTCTGTGCGGCCCCCGGGGAGGGAGCGCTTCTGGGCTGGGTTTCCCAGCATGCGCTGCCCAGATGTGCTGCATCGGGCACGTCAGGATGGGGCTGATTTACTGCATCTGTACAGGCCATCTGTAGGGTAGGAGAGTGCCTGTGTGATAAACATCCCGGCCACGCTGGGCTCACTGCACATGCACCACAGAGATGATTTATTTGCAGGCAGTGGCTCTTTGTCCAGCATTTCTGGATATCCGGCAGAGACATAATGCCAGTTGGGCTGCTGGAAGAATATCCCAAACCCTCGATCCTATCTATGCAATGTTTCCAGGCAGAAAAATAGCCATATGCGTGGAAAGCCACTGCAGTACTGCTGTCACCTTCATGCTGAGGTGTATTGCTGGGACCTGCTCTGGCAGCTCCTGGTTGCATAAATGACTTGCTGAAACCACTGAAGAGCCTCACTGGAGTCCCTGACCGCTGGATTTACACCCCACATGTTTTTTCTTTCCCAGATCAAGGCACGCATAACTCACTAGCAAACGTGGCTTGACAATGGCAGACCGAAGAAACAGCTATTGGCCAGCTGTTATTTGGCAGGGCCTCTGCTTCCCTCCCTAATTGGGATGAGGCAACACCCCAAGGTAACGAAGCAATCTGGGGGAGCTGTAGCAGGCGGTGGCGGCCGTACAGATCCCTCATCCTGCCCACAGCACTGAAAGGCTTTTTAAAACACGTGTTTTAAAATGCTGCGGGGTCTCAGCTCTGAGTGGCCAAGGATGTATTGCTATTTATAATCGTCAGGTGGATGATTCACAGCTTCGCACTTACGCCATTAAAGGTAGCATTAGCAGCAGGACCCTTTATGCAGCAACATTAGCAAAGGCTGAAAAACGCTCCTCTGAAAGGGCTTTGTCACCTTCCCTTGATTGTGAAACGGTCTCTTACACCAACCCCGTACATTTCAATTACCATACGCCGGCGTTTCTACCTCGTTCCCCAACTCATAAAAATCACAGCCAACAAACACAAATCACCACCTGAAGGAGTCGGTGCTTTCCTCCCCCTTTAATATACTTGCCCATACTTCAAAGAAACCTGGAGAGATTCTCATATCAGCAGTACCCAGGCTGCCTAGTCCTAGGCAAGGATTAGCCACGTGCGCACTTGGAACAATCTGCTCTTAGTTTGCTTTAACATGGTTTTTATCCCTCTAAATCAGACTCGGCCATTTGACCTGACAGCAGGATAATACATGACCTGTTTCAGGGGTGGAAGGTGGGGAAGGGCAGGAGATTTGCTCTTTTCTTGTTCAAAACAGAAAAACCCTGCCTGCATCTTGCCGGACGAGCTCTTTCTTTTTTCTTTTTTTTTTTTGTGAGGAAGTTTTCTTTGTATTTTCTCTGTTCTTTTCCAATAGTAGCTATATTTTAAGATGCCAAGGTAATGGCAATGACTTCAAGGCTCCATGCACCAGTGCACTAGGCATTGATGCAGCATTGATTTCACCTGCCTGCCATGCTAGCAGCGGGGGAGAGCTGGCAGGCAGGAAGCAGGGGCTCCTGGCAGCAGCATTGGCTCCCCGGCTAGGTTTTTCCTGCCCTGTCCCAGTGCATTCCCACTGGAGGGCTGGGATTTGGACAATGCCAGTGCTATGGAGCAGGAAAACAAAAGTAGCTTTTCACTGGGGGCTCCTGTGCAAAGCGGTGGCACTTTAAAACTTTCCAAGTGTTGCATGGGAGTTTAGCATGTGACTTCCATTAAAGTCAATATGAGTCATGTGGCAAACAACCCCCCAAACACTTTGAAGATATGGTGCAATTTATGTTTTTCTGATCCCCACTTAAAAAAAAAAAAAAAGGGAAAGCTATTGTAGACTGGGACTTCAAGGACAGCTTTTCAAGAGCAGTTCTCTTTCCTTGTTTGCTCCTAGACATAAATCACGGTGGGAGGGAGAGCAATCAGTTAGGCTGTCAGTTGGTGATGGCACGGCAATGACTGGGCAAGGAGGAAAAAAAAGGGTGTGAAAAAGAAGTGTCGGTAAAAACTATATGCCGATTACTTAAGCCTCATACAAAAGTACTGACTGCAAAGAAACCCAGGTGGATTTCAGTACAATGTAAAAGCTTTCCGTGGAAAAGCTGAAGTGTTTAACAGAAACCGAGGGGAAGCCGTGCTCCTGGGTCGGCGTCAGTACCAAACCTCCCCAGGGATATGGGTGATCAGGGGACCCGAAGGCATGTGGGTCTCGCTGCCTCCTTCCCAGGTGATCCGATCTAGCAGGACCACTTAGCCTCAGTGCTGTGTTTGGGTCTGGTGGTACCTGCCGCGTGCGCATCCCCCAGTGAGGATGAAACCCAGCCTGGCTGGTGTGACTAATTGAGAGCTCCTCTTTCCAGAAGTCCAGGCTTGAGGTTTGCCTTGAAATCAACAGGAACTTCCCCCCGCCCCTTGCAAGGAAGAGCCCTAATGTAATTTTCCTCCCACAGACTTGTGCCCAAAGCCCACCACTGAAGAGAGCAACCAACAGACAAAGCCTCCTGAAGCTGTGGTTTAGGTCTCCAGCTGCTTTTCCCAGGGATCCAGATTTTTAAGTGACCAGCTGTAATGCTTACCAAACCAGAGATTTCTCCTTTACAGGAAATGTCAGTGTTCCAGCACAGACCATATTTCTTAAAATCTTCTGCAACCGAAAGAACCTAACAAAAAATTCCCCTTCATTTCAGCAACAGGGGTATCCAGCTGCTTACAGGTCCCCATCCCAGCACCAGGCAGACTAGGGGGAGCAGAAACTCTGTGACCCTTGGCCCAGCATCATCAGCCCCTTATCTGAAAATGGGGTCCAGGATCTTTCACAGCCCCTCTGTTGGATCGTACAGGGCCCCTGAAACCTTTCCCAAATAAAATGGTCCAAATACAATCATTTCCTTGGAGAGAAAAACAAAACAGCATCTTCCAGCAGGAATAAAACGTGATCAGAAATTGTTCTGGTTTTTAGATACAGTCACTGAAGCAGTCCCACAGACTCTTACTCCAACAGTGAAAAACCCTCTAAGGATGAGCTCTTCATCACAAGATCTCTGACTGCCTCTGGTTTCCCTGTGTTTCAATGCTCCTGACAGCCACTGAAAGCCACACTTTTGAGGGGAAATCTTTCAGTGCCATGCTGTACAGCCTGTGCCATAGCAAACGGGATACTGGACCTGAGCATCCCTGAAAATCAAGCCTGGTCATATCCATGCATCACATTTACAGACACTCAGCCCAGAATCACCCGTACCCCTGCTCCCATGGCTGTGACTTGAGCTCCCCTTGGGCTGTTCCTCCTGGCTCTCTGCTGTCACCAGCGGGCCGAGGGACAATGCCTCAGCCAGAATAGTGCCTGGGACATCACCTCCATGTGTCCCATGCTCCAAACACCTCCCCGGTCCCATAAATCCTGCCCCCCCCCAGCCCCACTGTTACAGGGTGCTAGGAGAGGCAGGCAGCCAATGCTGCCGGTGCCCCCAGTGACACCGTGCCAAGGTCACGACTATTGACCAGTGCTCCCAGGTGAACATCACCCAAGTGATCTCAGCCTCCACATCTTGGCACCCCTCAAGAAATTCATAGTGCTCCTCAAAAAAAAGGTTTTGTATCTCACTAAGCCCTAAGGAGCCACCGTAAAAGGGGATGAAAGATTTAAGCAGCAGAAGGGCAGCAGAGTGAGTATTAGATAACTACAACAGAAGTAGACAGGATTTGTTTTGATGACTAGTAAGTAGAAAAAATGAAAAATTCAGTTTTCAGTGAGAACTATGCACCAACTGGGGTTAGATTAAATGGATAAATGGAGAAAAATGGAGGAGTTAAAAGTTTCTTGATATTTCCTTGATATTTTGTTTTGACAGTTTTAGAATAAATTGTTTCAGCACATTGTTTTGAGAGGATGTTTTTATTCTAAAATTCACCTGAATTGAGAAATACTGAAACAACACATCATATATCATCCTGAACCAAAGTGTGATTTTTTTTTTCTTTTTTTAATTTAGTTACTGAATTATTGAAAAAAAAATCCATTCAGGTAAGACCGAGCAAAATCAACACAGATAAGAGGCCTGATAATGTGATTGCCTTCCACTCCTGTCCCTGCCTGGCCTAAATAAAATGTTTTCAGGAAATTAAAAACCTCCATGATAGCCTAAATGGAATATGCTTCTCTGCACTCACCTCCTCTAACATTTATTCTCCGTTTTTATCTCTGCTCGTCCTTGTCTCACTTTTCACTGTGTGGGATTTTTTTATGAAAGATATTTTATTCCCAGGACAAAGCACGAGACACTAACAATCAGCAGGTGAGACATGACATCCAAGAGAAAAATGCAGTGCTGCACTACAGCAGATTCACAGGGATGCCAGAGATTAGGTTGGATGTGGTTTTCTTGGCTAGTGAAATGCATCTGTCCAGAAAGTAAATGCATTTCCCTTGGGCTTCGGTGTAGCCTCTACCTTTATTTCCAGATTAGAAAATTCCAAGACGCAAAATAAAAAGGAGCACACTTGTATTTTCCCATTCCAGTTACATGCCTTTGCACATTGAACTTCCCAACTATTTCCATGACAACAGATTATAGACTGACACTTTTTTCTTCCATTGGCAGTGAATTTATAAACCAGGGATTTATGAAGTATTGTTAAGAGATGCATCAGCATCAGACAGACATGCCACGCATTTCTGAAATAACTCATGCCTGGCTGTCTGGAAGGTTGGGGCACTTTGTGAAACACCGTGCTTAACATTCACACCGCCATTGCTGTGTCACTAAATCTCACCTGCTCACGCTGGAGCCCCAGTAAGTGGCAAGCAGATACAGCACACTGTAAATCACTTGTTGTATCCTTGCTTTTATGCTTTTGTAATTTTATTGCTTTACTTTAGCCACTAGCTGCTGTAACTGAATCAACTAAAAATTTACTTCTCACGTATCATCCCTGGGTAGGGAACACGTGGGTACTCCCCTCCCTCCCTAGTGCTGGGATGTGGGGCCGGCTGTGGGGACCATCTCCCGGCCCCATCCCAGCAGCAGAGCTGACAGCATCCTCACCTGTGGCTCTCCCACCACAGTGCTGAGCTGGCACGTGGGGTCTTTGGGGCTATCCTGGGCTCCAAATACAGCCTGGAGCCCCCTTCTAGCTCCTGCCACCTTGCCAGAGCAAGCAGGACGCAAAGCGCGGCAAGCAAATTAAGGAGCAACAGCTGGAAATGAGCCCCAAACATACCCTGTGAGTGGAGTCATGGCCCCACTGGAAAGCCCCATGGTGGCACAGGGGAGACCCAGAACATGAGGAGCCCAGGGACAGAGTGACTAAAGTACCGTTAGCCTGGTGCTTCTCCACAAGTCACCTTGGGCCCAGCTCGGCTACACAGAGAAACACTTCAAAGCGCAAAGGGAGGGTAGAACAGATATCAGGAGGAGAAGGGCCTCCTTTAAAAGCCCTGGTTTGATTTGTAGTTCAGCAAGTTCACAAGAATGATTGCTCAAAGCAGAAGGAAAGGTTAACATGTGAACGCTTCACCCCTGAAAACCTGGGTACTGCTCCTGGTTATGTCACAAGTAAAAAATTAGATTTTTTCCAATACACAGAAAAATTAATAAGACCTTTAATGAGTCCATAAAAACATTAGGATAGCTTTAGTCACTTTCTTTTTAGTAACTATTAGGCTTGTACATTTTCTTAATGGAAGTGCAGAGCAAGAAAAGTGCTTCCTCATGAAGAAAAACGAGGAAATGGCTTCTAAAAGTGGAATAGTTAAGGATGTGGAAATGTTCCTGCCTCCTCCATTTGTGTGAAGGGACAGTCAGGGGAGAATGAACTGCCAGGCAAAGGACACTTGAATAGCGAGGGCACACTGGAGGGGATTACAGGATGTTTCTGTATTACAATTTTCGTTTGAAAAACAGCAAACCTAACTAAATGTAAGGAAAAACCATTTTTGTAGGATTTTCTCTTACTTGCCAATGAATGCTTATTACCTTTGCTAGGTTTATTTCTGTCTGGTTACATTATGTTGGTAATGCAGATTCTGTCTTCAGAATGAATTGAGAGATGGAGGTAACAATCTCACTGCTAAAATCAAGGGGTTTTTTTAATACCATAAGAGCCTCCCTTGGAAAGACCGTCTTAAGCCCAGAAATATCACACTAAGGGAGATCCTTTAAACTGCTTTCTGCATCTGTTTTTTTTTTTCCCCCCAGCCTTTTATATTAATTTTCAAAGAACTTTCAACAATGCTGACTAATAAGTTAGGATGCAATGCCTAGTGGTGGCATGCCACTCATCGGTACTGCATGCCACCCTCTGCCTCCTGCTTTCCTTGCTATCTGCTGACTTGTTAAGCAGCAAGTCTTCAAGAAGCCTCTCCAGCTCTGTTTTGGGCAGCTCAAACTCCCTCAAGGCTTATCCGCTCTGCATTGGAGCAGCCCTTACAACTCACTCCCTGTGCAAAGAAGGACACTGGCAAGTGAGGGCTGGCTGCCACTGGTGCCAGGGGCAGAGCACTGTGCTCCTAGGACAGTTCAGGTGGCAGCAGGGGGTACCCAGACTGTCCAGTTCCCCTGGACCTCCAACAGAAGAAGCGACATGACCTGCGGGCAAACCACCAGCTTCGCTAGCAATTCAACAACACAAGAGGAGGAAACATCACAGTGTCTCTTCCTTCTTTGGCCTCAGGAAAGGTGTTGACAGCGTTTCACAGTGCTCTGAGGACACGGTGACATTTCCAGATCTGCTATTCGATTGCCACCTGAGCCTCCTAGGTGCACTCCGAAGGCATTTCCACGGGGTCCCAGGTGCTTTTTCTGGGCATCACTGTCAGGTGTGAACTACACATCCACAGCAGAGGCGCCTGCCACTTTGCAGGGCATTTTCCCAGCCCAAAGCCTCCCTGGGGCCCAGTCAAACATGGGGAGCTGCACAGCACCAGGGGAGCACAGCAGCTCCCCTGAGAGCCATGCCGGGGCTGGCTACAGTCTCCACAGCTGGGGCTGGAGGGCTGTTCACAGGAGATGAGGACGGATCAGGAACTCTTAGGAAAGCAAGAAAAAAAGGAGAGGCAGAAGTAGTCAGGGCCACCCGGGCAGGACAGAAACAGCTGTAGCGCTGAACGGTCCTTGCCATCCTGCAGCCCGATCACCACCGCTGCTCTCTGGGCACCCCTTGTTCAGCCACCCCTGGCCATGGGTCCCAGCGTCCTCTGGTTCAGCCTGCCAGAGGGGCAGGAGTGGGGCTGGCCGAGGCCCCAGGGACATGTTGCACGAGAGAAGTGACTATCCTCAGGCAAAGAGGGGTGTCGCTTTTGGGGGACGAAGTGAAACGTCTCCCCTGAGCACACAGGCACTTTCTGGGGTCAGTCGCACCAGGCAGGCGTGCATGTGCTGGTGCGCCCTGCGGTGTCGGGCACTAGCCACGGCAGCCAGCTCGCCAGCACTGGCTGCAGAAGCTAGCGGCACACAACAGCAGCAAGGGCACCTCGGGCTCCTGCAGGACTCTGTGCCCATCACCTAGAGAAAGCTCCAACTTCACTGGCAAGGCTGACCAGCCTCTCCCTACAAAATTTTCACCATTTCCATCCATTGCAGGAGTTATTTAAGCAACAGGAGCCCTAGTGCAGACGTTCAGCCCCGCACAACACCCCAGCAGAGCCTGCAGTGCTACATGTGGCCCAGCATACCATGGACGCTGAGTTCCTACATCAAACCTTGTTTTCTCCACATATCCAGGAATAAGGGATATGACATCCCTGCATGCATTTATGAGGCACCCCCTTCCTCACACCCAGTCCCTGGGAATTACCAGCATGGGCTGTCTAACAGAGCAGGGTAGAACAGTTCAGTGTTGCTTTAGCCCATGGCTTACACCTCCAGAGCTTGCTGGCCACATTTTTTTCCAACAGAACTGAGTGGGAGGGTGACCAGGAAGGTGCATCAGCAAACCCCCAGCACTTTGCAGGGATCCTGCCTTTACAGAGATGGCAAAGCCTGGTACTGCCAACAGCTCAGTTTGGATGTGCCACTCTCTATGCACTGAAGCCACCCTTGCTTCTTCACACTTGCCTTGCAGAGGTCACATTAGGCCCTACTACATTCATGACCCAAGACATCACAGCCTGCCTCCTGTCGTGGTTTAACCCCAGCCAGCAACTAAGCACCACGCAGCTGCTCACTCACTCCCCCCCCGACACCCAGTGGGATGGGGGAAAAGAAATTGGAAAAGAAAAAGTAAAACTCGTGGGTTGAGATAAGAACAGTTTAATAGGACAGAAAGGAAGAAACTAATAATGATGATAATAACAATAATAAAATTACAATAATAATAATAAAAGGACTGGAATATACAAGTGACGCACAATGCAATTGCTCACCACTTGCTGACCGATGCCCAGTCAGTTCCCAAGCAGTGATCCCCCCCTGGGCCAACTCCCCCCAGTTTATATATCGGGCATGACGTCACATGGTATGGAATGCCCCATTGCCTAGTTTGGGTCAGCTGCCCTGGCTGTGTCCCCTCCCAACTCCTTGTGCCCCTCCAGCCTGCTTGCTGGCTGGACATGAGGAGCTGAAAAATCCTTGACTTAGTCTAAACACTACTCAACAGCAACTGAAAAAAATCAGTGTGTTATCAACATTCTTCTCATATTGAACCCAAAACATAACACTATAGCAGCTACTAGGAAGACAATTAACTCTATCCCAGCCAAAACCAGGACACTGCCCATGCAGCATCCTTTACCCGCTCCAGACAAGCAGCCCACTGCCACCACCCCGTGCCGAGGATGCCAGGCAGCAAGCTGCTCAGGCCTTGCAAAGCACAGCACCTGCAAATCTTTTAAACTTTGGCCCCAGGTCCTTGCACTCCTGCAGAGAGGTGGGATAAGCTCAGCACGCTACAAACAATTACAGGGAGGTGGAGGAGAGACAAGCACTGCTCGGCTCGGTAGCAGTCAGCAAGCAGATGGCTCTCTCAGCTTGCTTCGAAGCTGAGCTCCAAGGCGCAGAGGAAGGCCAAAACCCATCCACTTTCCTGGGGGCTGGGCTTTTAAAACCTGAGCTTTATGCACTACTGTAGTATAAATCTTAGACTTTCTCCCTTTCCCGCTTCCAGGCCAAGACCCCCAAGCAGAGCCGAGGCAGCCCCCCGCACCTCCCTGGTACGCAGAGCCCGGCTAACACATCCCATCTGCCGCAGTGAATCAGCAAAATCCATCAGTATTTCCTGGCAGGATTTTGGCACCTGCTCACAGAGTAAGTCGACAGCCGAACCTGTTATTCCCCGCCACAAGAATAATAAGCTTGCATTTTCACAATGCTTTTCAGTGGAAAGTTTCCCAAAGCATTTCACAAACAGCACGAAGCGTAGCAAAAGGGGCTGTTCCTGCCAAAACCTGAAGCGCAGCCGTTCTGTTCTGGAAAACAGCAACTGCTAAATAATGAAGAGAAACAACACAGAGATTTTTAGGAAGCAAAAACAAATGGCTGGAGGAGTGTGGAAAGACATCCTGGAAACTTAGCTAGAATTAATTTGAAAAAAAAAAGCTGTAGATATGTAGCTGTCTTGGCTTTAATTTTCATTTCAAAAGGCTTCTTTTTGTTATCTGTGTGCCAGTCATAATCAAGCTCCTGCTTCTTTGGAAGACAATGAGTAAAGCAATTTCTGCCTTTATTGAAAGAAACAATGCTGAAGAACATTTAGATCACTTAGATATCCTCCAGTCAGCAGAGCAGCAGGGTCTAACGAGTGCTGCTCGAGGTACAGAAGGGAGTTGCTGGGGTAATCTCAGAAGCTATAGCAATTATCTTTGAGCACTCACACAGGAACAGAGAAATTTTGGAGGCACAGCTGGGATTCAGGTCCAGGTTAAGGTCTCCGATGGTAGGTCTTGACATCAGAGCTGGGTGCCTAAATTTCCATTTTCATCTGTGGAGACCCAGACAATGGAGGGTGGGGAACAATGTGCCTCATCCCGAAGCAGACACTGATGGGCAGCTCAGGTGAATTCCTCTCCAGGTTATACACTAGCGTCTAAACTTGGATAACGTGCACCATTTGGGACTCCCTGAGGTGTCCAGAGTGTTCAGATGGGGCTGACATACGAGACATGGCCAAGGGTACCTTTCTGGTGTGGTAGCTGGAGGCCAGGGCTGGACCTCATGCCCATGCAGACACCAAGGCGTGCACACCCACAGTTCACTGCCTTTGGCTCAAACTGCCTTCTGTCCCTCAGTGCTGTTAAAGCTAGAAACAGAAGGACCTCAGAGGACTGTAAATGAAATGCCCTACCAGCAGGAAAGGGTGGGCAAAGAATATCTGAACTTCAAATGCTCACGTGTGCTTGATGGCTTGAACTCCAAGTAGGTAGTCACAATGATCTGACACTTACACGCTTGGTGCCTACAGGAAAGAGGCACCAGTGAGACGTGGTGGAACAGCAATTACTGAAAATATTGCTGGGTTTGCAAGCAGTGCCTTCAATCCCAGTAGAAAATATTCAATCATTCGATCATAATATATTTTTCCAGTGAATTTAATGTCAATAATATCTCATTGCACCTTGTAGGGATTGTGGATTTTTTTTTTTAATTTATTTTAGGAAGAATGCTCCACCTGGATCTGTAACACTCCAGGAACAGCCTTGTGAGAACACATATTGAATGCATTTTTGCATTTCCTAGAGATTATCAGATTATGGTTATCAAATCATGGGTTATGATTTAATTGCTTTTCATTATCTGAGCTGCAGAGTTCTTGCACCCGAGAAACCCACTCCTTCAAAGACTAAACAAAAATAAATTGTTAAAAAATAATATCGTCTGTAAGCATTTCTATAAGCCCTTCTGGAAGAATCCCCTGCACACCCACATGGCTACAAAAGAAAAAAGTTTTACTGTTCAAGAAAAAAACAACCTATCTTTCTGAAATAAAATTCTGAGTTCCATTTTGAGGCAGGGGCTTTATCCTGAAATGCAGAAGTGGGTTTCCATACTTCTGTGTAAATTTTTCTTATTTCAGCAAGACCTCACCTTTAATACTGCAGTAGATAAAGTACCTGGGAAAAGATGTTTAATAACTGACAAAATGTCAAAGTACGTTTTTGCAAAACAAAGAGATTTATAACGAAATGTGTGTTCTAGCTTTTATTTCAAATTCTTTATTAACATGTTCAAATATTTAAACTAATCCCAGGGAAGAAGGGGAACAGAGGTTAGATGCCAAATTAATTGATTGGCTTAAAACAAAGACTACACTGAAAAAAATCCTCGTCATGTGCCGCTTTGTATGTCTGCTTAACTTGTGTAAATAATTGCAGATGCAACTAATTGGCCTAAAATACTATCAACCAATATCAACAGTGGAATAGCAGGATTCCTCAGAGTACTGATTTGAGATGGCATCTCTTTTGCAAACTGCCTAGTTTTTATTTTGTAGAATCATATGAATGTAGGCTTAGCTTAAACCTCAGGAGGTCAGCTAATTTTAATCCATCCTCCTGTCCTCAGGCAGGAGTGAACATCCATTACTGAGAGATGTGTGTCTTGTGTAGCCCTAAACCACTCCACAGTCAGTCTCAGTAGCCCATGCCAATTCTTAACAATCATTACATTTAACCTAAATCTCTCATGTTGCAATTTAAGCTGATAATTTCTTGTCTTGCCTTTGGTCATGATGAAGAAATGAGCAACATCCTACTTGTACCAAGTTTATACACAGTTTAAGACACTCTTGAGATCCCTGTCTTCCCTTCAGTATTCCCTTTCAGGAAACAAACAACTCAGTCCCTCCCCCTGTCCTCCATCCCTCACTCCCTTCCTTCCATCCATCCATCCACCCTTGCTGAGTTTCCCAGGTGTCTCTCAACTTTCTTTTTTGTCCTTTGTGTTCTCTGTAATGTATCTCTATCTTTCTTTACCTGAAGCTCCCAGGCCTGGAAACAGTAAACAGCTGAGGCCTTGCCACAGTCAGGTAGAAAGTTATAATGGCCTCCTCTGTCATGTATTAACAGGACACATGGCAAGGATTGTCACAACTAAAGAGTTGTGTTGGGTTTTTTTTTCTCACAACAGCATCACTTGCTAATGCACAGATCACTTATCAATAATTAGAGTTGTTTTCATTTGATATAGAAAGAGCAGGTTTCTCCTGCAGGTGTGGTATTTTTCATTGTCTTGGTTCAGTGCTATGTATTGATTTAAAGTAAGTTTGCCAGCCAGATATGCATCCCCTTTTCAAGGCCACCATTTAGCTCATGTCTCCCTAGTCTTCTTATGAGTGTAGCATGCAGAAATACAGGAAAAACTGTAAAATCCACACCTACCACAGCTGTTGTGCATCTGCTTTGCCAGTCACCCTGCCAAAGAAGGCCACCGGGTGGGTTTCACATGGTTCATTTTGAAGAAAGGTATGATGGCTTGCCATTCATCCCCTAGTTTCCTCTGTTCTAGCATCATGAAGTGCTCCAGAGGAAAACTATTAGTAAGTTGGCTTTAAGGGCACGCATGAACAATGATGAAGAGCTTTGTTTATTAAGTCCTTGTTCTTGATCAGCAAGATTGAGGATCTTAATGCTGTTTTACTACACCCAAGCTAGATGCTCCCACATGGTGACTCGGCCATTTTGGAGGGGAGACTGCTGTTTTCCTTCAGAGGCAGGTCCAGAGTACATACCTAACTCCACACCAACAGAAAGGTCAGGAATGAGCAAGGTGCAGTGAGCTCAGCCATCTTCCCTGTGTGCTGGCTGGAAGAAACATGTTTTCCTTTGTGTTCAGTGCATGTCTGGCTGCCCACTTTAGGATCGATCCGTTGCTCGCCATTCCCCTTGCAGAAAGAGTCTGGTACCTAGTTTGTGGCTGAAGGATGCCATTAGGTGCCCACTGGTTAGTACGTAGATGCCTGAGGTACTTTATAACACTACAGGACTCTGCAAAACACAAACATTTGTTTGACAGTCGTCAGACCCACTTCAAATGCCTTGAAGAAACTAATGCTGGAAATAATAGAAAAGTACGAAAAAAAGTTAATCCAGAAACATGGGAATACAATAACGCTTTGGCAAAGACTCACACAAGCACATCTGGGGAAGAGCAAAGTCCTGGGCAAGATCAATATGTGTGCATTGTGTACCTACTGTCATTTCTAATGGTTTACAATGTTTTGACTCAGGGGGATTTTTGCTGAAGAAAGGGGTTTAAAAAGTAATACCTGAGGAGAGCTGGTTGGGTTATCTAGGCCTGTTTCTGCTGGGTTAGGAAACCTTGGACCTTATGAGAATATAAAAAGTTGGGTGTATGTGGATCTGAGATGGGAGCTACAGTGAACATCAGGAAGTGGGTTTACACCTTTTGAGAAGCGCAGAAGTGACAAAATGAGTCTTTAGTGCAAGTGTCTAAGGAAAAGTGTAATTCCTTTATCACCTTCTCAAGGTCAGTGTAATCCCAGGAGTGTTCAGCTTGACCCATTAAATTACAAATTAATCTTTCTTTGGTTTGGATTTTAAAATCCACTCTGTTAGGAAGAAGACACTCACCAAGTAGCCAAAAACAGAGGCAAGTTCTGAAATGCAGTTTTGTATGTCAGTCTTGTAAGACTCAAATCTGTCTCCTATTAAAGTCAAGTGAGAATTGAATCCTGATCATACAAAATAAGGATCGTGAAGTGTGGGCTGTTCAGTGTTGCCGAGCAGTTTGGATTTAGCAGGCTCACCGGCAGCCTTCACTTGCACTGCGGTGGTGAGGCATCAGGTGGAAAAGCTGCGGGCTTGCTGTTGTAGCAGGGCAGGGAATTAGCCTACCCAGCCCATTAGATATGTCTGTTTCAGATGAACTTTCCTATCACCTGCCTTCTTCCCCTTCCCTAAAATGGATAGCCATTTAAGCATAAAAAATAATGTAAGGGAGAGAGAAACATTATGATTTAACCCCTGGAGGCACTTTTCTTCCCATATGGTATGAAGTGCCTTGACAGTCACTTACACTAGACACCCACTAAAATCAGCTGACATGAATCCTATCCTTTGTGCTTTCTTTCACATCTCTAATTAAAAACTTGATGGAATTCCAGAGCCTGATAAATTTTAACAGATCCTTTCCATTGACTCCAGAGGCTCGAGACAGACTGACCCATCCCACTGAGATGGCACACAACACCTCGGGCTGGAGCCACCAGACAGCTGTTCACTGCAGAAGTGGCCGGCGGGGTTTTGGATCGTAATTCCTGAGTGCTAGAGGTGACTTCCCTCTCCAGAGAGTCTGCAGAAGTGAAGATGTGAGAGCGCGGGTAGTGCTGGGGGTAGGGACACCAAAGTTCAGGGCCTCACTTCACTTAATTGAAACAAGAGGCTTGAAATAAAGGATGCATCTATGCTGTGCTGTGAAAAGCAGGGCAGAGAGCCCCAGCCCAACAGGATCTACCTCACTGCAGAATGGGCAGGTTTTACAGCTGTGTCAATAGAAAGCTGCACCCAAACTGCTGGCCCCGCTGGATGGTGGGGCTTGCCAAGATAGGCACATCAAACAAGCTTGTGTTTGAGGGGAAGGTGTGCCCATGGTGGCATTTCAGAGCGAGATGGTCTAACTTCAAGCATCCTTATCAAAGTGTCTAAAAGGCAGCAAAAGGCTCCACTCTTATCTAAACATTAGTGTTTATTATCAGCTGAGATGCCATAGGGACGGCAGGACCCCAGCTGGTCCAGAAGGGCACAGGTCACCCACAGATGTGTTGCCACTACTGCCAGTCTCATGTGGATGTCTCAGACAACCTATGATATCGCAAATGGTTTTAGACACCCATGGTTAGGAAACTATACCAAGCCCTGGACCGCCACTGATTGAAAATGGGAGCTTAAATATCCAGCTCACATGTGACATGACACAAATATCCCTTCTATGTGACAATTTCAAACCAAATAACACCTACCATCTCTACAGGTACTCTGGATTAGCCCCTTTAGGCTGGCTTTGGTACAGTCTGTAGCTCTCTCCATCATACCAGCTAGGAATGACCTCAGTCTCGCAGGCCATTGCCCTGAGCAGGGCTTTTGGCTATTCTGGAGCCCCTCCATGCTTTGGGCAGAAATTCCATCTCAGAAGTGGCATATTTCACCTTGTGACGGCCTGACAAATTATAGTCAATGTCTCAAACATTCATTAAAGAACTTTGGTGGAAAAGATGCCTCTGTAAAAACGCTGAGTTGTGTGAACAGGACAATGTGGCCGGAGTAGAGGGCCCCATGGAGGGTGGGACTGCACTTCTCCAAGGCTGCAATTCCTTACCTTAAGTGACCATGAGAAGGAGCACGGCGTATGCGCCTGGAAGAGAGGGCCCCACAGAGGATGGGACTGTGCTTCTATCTTAAGTGGTCATGCCAGCAGGGAAAGAGAGGCAACTTCCCAATGAACCCCCCCCAAGCTCACTGACCGATTCCAGAGAAGCCCAGGAACGTGAACTGCGCATGTCGAGACCACCGACTAACACACTATAAAAGAAGGAAGAACGAGTGCTCAGCGCACGCCCTCCGGAACTGGATCTCTGCGCTGGCTGGACCAATGCTGGACCCAGGACTGGTGAAACCCTTTTCTTCTCACTTTTTTCCTTTTCTTTCTGTCTTTCTTTCTGTCTTTCTTTCTCGCTCTTTTTCCTCTCTCTTTTCCACAGTCCCTACACCTCATCCTTTGAAACATAAACTGTTGACCAAGTCTGAGGCTAGAAGTGGATCTAGCGGCCCCTGGGCTCCTCTTTGAGAAGGAGTCCAGAAGGCAAGGGGGTCTGCTCTGAACCTCGTGACTCAATGGGAGGGATCCCCTTCTGACACTGTTTCATGTTCCTTTTTCCACTTCTTTTTCTACACCTCTCTTCTCTTTTCAAACAGTGGCTTAATGACATGATGTAAGGTTCATATTGATAAATTCACTTGTACTTGGGCAAGGTTAGCTAGGTTGAATAAATGTTGATTGTTGTTTGAACTCCCCTGGTGTCGTTTCACCTTAATTCTGACAAAGGAAATCCATGAACCTGAGTCGCTCCAACTTTGGGACACAACATACCTCTAGATCTTTTTTTTCAGCAAAGCAACATTTTCTAACAGAAACTCCTATGTTGGAAAACTACCATCTGGATTTCCTCGGAGTGCTTGAGAATGGCACTGATCTTTCAATGCAAACTCTATGTTAGCTGTTGTCTTTTCAATTTGGGGGATAGAGGCTTGGTTTTTTATAGCTTTTAGAGGTTACTGCCCGTGTTGAGATTGCCATCAGGACCATTGCTCCATCCCTCTCAATTGCTCCCTTCACAGTGTTGTTTCAGAGGGATCCAGGAGCACAGAGCAGGGTCTTATCTTTCCAACAGCCCCTCAGCATCCCCCATGGCGGTAGGGGTGGACAATAGGCAGAGGCATCAGCTGCTTCAGTGGGCAAGGGCCTCCTGGAGGACTGGGGGGGTGGCTTCGGCAGAGGACACAGCCAATGGACTTGTCTGAACAAGAGCTGCTCAGAAGGGATGATGCTTATACTGCCGTCCTTACTGAAACACCCAAGAAGTTTGCTTTTTCCTTTCAGCTGTAACCTGAGTGTTAACATTGTTGTCTGCTAATGAACTGTATCTTTTTTTATGTTGCAGATGCCCCGAGATGTAAAGTTGCTCCTTAAACTGCTCCCGAATAAATAGGTTGGTAAGTGGTTACTTCCTTAGCACTTCACATTCCTCAGAAACCAATTATTTTTATTTCAGGAGCTGTGAATCCTAGAAAGCCTGTTCCTAGCTTAGAAATGTAGCTGAAAGCATCAGTACTCTAAATTAGGAGCATGATCCTAATTGATTAGTTTTACAAAAATATGAGTTCCAAATTGAGGCAAGGTGGAAGATTTCATTGCCTTCACTGCTTTAAAGCATGTATGTTTCCGTTTTAACATTGCTTCTCAATAGATGTTCTTTTTAATGAATTCCAGTGATGTCTTGCAGATTGCTATAATTTTATCAGACTATGCTGAGACATTTTTGTTTTTCTCCTTGAGAGGTTTACATGGGTGTTCAAGGTATTTGATCTTCTGAAAGGGTGATTTGGAAGGCCATCTGATCTAATGGGCTGGGCACTAGACTGGGATGGTAAAGACCCAGGTGCTAATCTCCGTTCTGTGACCTTGGGCAAGTCATTTCATCTTCCTGCATTTCTCTCCTACCTTTTAACTTTCTTTAACACTCTTAATTAAGCTGGAGTGCTACAGATAATACAGATAATAACCAGTTCTTCCCTTTCATGAATTAGACATGCTACTCTTAAAATGCCACAGAGGTTGGACTGTGGTGAATGCGTGCAATTACTTTTAGTAAAGACAGTGGTTGTTGCACACAACCTCCCTGGATTCTTATGAGCATCTGGATTAATTATATCCTGTCTTCAGTAATCCTCTGGAGAATGAAAATAATGAAGGGTAAATACCTTTTATTAATACAATTATGGAGTGTAATATGAAAAAAGCTGAATGCATCATACATTTCTGTAACTACTTAATGGAACAGAAGGGCACAGCTAGAACAAATACCCTGTCCTCGGACACGGTCCCCACCGGGTTTCAGCTGATGGGCCTTCTTACAGGGAGGCAGAGCTGCCAAGCTTCCCACACCACCAGCAGCACATCACCAAACCCCACAGGTTTTGATGCAAAGACACGACTGGGTAGCAATTGGTGGACCCTGTGATACTGAGAATGTGCAGCGAGGAGCTCAAGCTGCATGCCAAGAGAGGTCGTCCCTTGCCTGCCATGATGCTTCAGATGGGGGAAGGACTGGGCTCTGCGGGCATCCCAGAGGAGCATGAAGTCTCCATGAGCAGCCACAGCAGGCTGCATATTTCAGAGGGTTGGAGGCAATTGCCAAGCTGCTGAGCCACAATTCAGTGGCTGAGGATGTGTCTGTGAAAGTCACTCATGATTAGGAAAGTAAAACTTTCAGCAGAAAATAATATCCCAGTTAAGCACTCCTAGTGCCTGAAGTAAACAGTGACATCTTTGTATTGAAAAACAATCAGTGGGAGAAATCTAACCTGTGAAAGCCATCTGGATGCACACAGTGGAAAATGGATTACGACAGTCTGAGTACAAGAGGATGTGATGAAAGGTATATTTTGTGTTCGAACAGATAAGGTACATGAAATGTAAAAAATCCAGAGCCCTCTTAATGCAGTGCCAGCATGTTTAGTTGAAGATCACAGCAGTCAGGCATTCAAGCACTCTGAGCCCCCCAGCAATGTTAATGCGGCCTCCTTGCAGAGCCACACCACCAATGGTCAGGGTGGTCTTTCCCTAAAGCCAGCTCTCAGACAGACAACATACGATGCATGATTATTACTTGAGAATAGCTGTAGCAGCACCTTAAGGAGCCACTTATGTAGGACATTATTATCCAGGAAAGAATTGGAAAAAAGAGGCAGTGTCTGTATAAAAGGCTCTGGAGCAGAAAGACTGTTCTGCCCCCTGTCTTGAGTGCGGTGCTGCTCTGCTCTTTCATTCACTGAATATGATTCACTGCATACAGTTCACTAGGAGTATGTACAGTTTACAATATCCTAAGGAACAGCTAGAATTTCACCCTCAGAGGAATCTTTAGGACATAATAAGTTTTTCAGATTAAAAAATGGGCTCTGTCTGCTTCTCATCCTTCTGGTAGAAAGAGAGAAAAATTAATGTGTTTTGCAAATTGGAGGGGGTGTCTTTGTTTCCTCCCTCTTAGCTCTTGTCTTGCTAGAGCTTAAAGCCCTGCAGGGTGAGAAATACACACTTGGCACCTAAAAAGCCATTTGAACAAGAAGGTTGGACTAGATAAGCTCCAGAGATGCTTTTGAACCTCAGCTATCCCATGATCCTGTGAAGAAGTGCACAGTTTTGCTGCCAAATACGTCCTACAGCTTTGCTATACAAATGCCACTATTCCCATGTCAGCGAAGCACATCGGACCCCTAGCCCAGTCATCTCTGGGGGAAAATATGGTGCACCTCTACCACAGAACCTGTTCTGCTTGTTTTTTGGCTTCCTACTATCTGAGCAGCAATTAAGGGAAAAGGAATTAGCTTCAAGCCAGAATTGGCTTAAATACTTTATAAGGGAATCAAACAGACCTTCAAAGTCAGGCTGACATGTCTAACTTCAGCCATTGCAATGCATGCCAATATTTTACACCCTGAGTACTGGATGTAGGACGGGGCCTGCTGGCTTTTATTTTTTCAGAAGCACATGTCCCCCCATCTCTGCATTGTTATAAACCCTCCATGTCCATGTCATTTTTATTTTCCACTGAATTAAGTAAAATGTAGTCCCCAGCAAAATATTCAGAGTGTTTGGACTGATAACTTCTTACAGAGGCAATCACAGCCTTCTGACGGTGGGGCAGGAGGGGTGTCCCTGCACATGCTTCACCCCCCTCTGCAGCAGACAGGTCTGCCTAGTGCTAGTCCTCAACTGTCTGCTTCCTGGCCCACGTCTAGGCATCCAGCCCCTACCAGTTAGTTCCTGGTCTCTGTAGCCCTCCAATGCAAAATTTCCAGGTATCTCACTCTCTAAATGCCTAAGGCCGACATGACCCTCAGGGTAAGTAATGTACCTGCCGGGAGGGTAATGCATGTTCACATGCTATCATTTTCTTCCTTAACCTATGCTGCTATCCTCGTCAAACACACACACACAGGCACATGGAGCTTTTAAAAGCAAAGTCAAGAATGAACCCTGCATTCACATCAAAGAACATAAAATACCCCAGGTTTAAAAAGCTATCAAAATTAGCATTAAACTGAACTGAATATGTGTCAAGGAACAGCTAAGGTACCCAAATAATCCTAATTCTTATCCTGCTGAGAGACTGACCATCTGCTGTCTCTGATTTTGTGGGCAGACTGCTGAAAATACATGCCACAAAACACTAGGTCTGTTTTTGTTTACATATATACACACACACACATATATGTGTCTAGTCTACAGTACTAAATGTAGTGCTTTGTCATCATGCCAACCTTTGTATTTTTCATGTAAGTACTATAATTTTATGATCTGGGCCCATGAGATCAGTATATTGGAGAGCAGAGCTGGCAATGCGTCTAATGGCACTGGGTAATTCCTGGGAACAGGCCAGGTGCTTGGCAGCCTGGAGAAGCAGACGAAGAGGAGGAGAAAGTAGTACCTGTCTCCTGAGGGATGGGTGAGGCTTTAAGCCACTGGCTGGCCTCATGAAGAATAAATGCCACGGGTCCATGCTCCCTCGTAATGTTTCTGAATTCTCCCGCATCCTTCACCTTTTCAATCAGACTAACCAGGGCACTGCAAACCGCACATATGGCTTCAATGAAGCTGTGTCTGAAATGTTTTTCAGAGTTGAGGCAGCAGTGGCAGTGAGAAAAGATCCAGAATGACAGACAGAAGAGGTAAAGAAAAGGAATCTGAAGGTAAGGATGAGGCAACGGCATACCAGAGACTCAGGTTCAAACCCTTGTCCTCCACATGAGTGAGGTGACATGTCTGCAAGCATCTGCACCTGTGCCTGAGGCCAAGTTCACATCCTATCTTCACTGCTAACCTCCACAAAGACTTTTTGGCCTTGTCCTCTGGTGCAGAAGTCCTGCTGCACTGGTGTTGCAGAGTGTAAAAGAGGGCTGTGCCCAGAGGGCCAGGTCATTGGACCCCAATGTTGTAAAGGCCTTCTGCCAGTATGCAGCAGGTCAGACACCAGATACACTTCACTGCCCGTGCAACCTCACATAGCTGATGTGAAAGCACACAGAGAAACTTTATCCCAAAGACACAAGAAGAGTGGACTTGCCGCACGTCCCAGGGAAGACTGCTCTGTGCATTGCAGCGTTGCTGAGGGGCCTCCACCGCTAGTAAGAAAGTCCTGTGCAGGCACACACCTGACGACTGCATGGACAGGCTCTGGACTCTCCAGCGACCATTTCTTACCCAAGTTTGCCTTGCTGAAGAAAGACCAAAACCTCCCTCTCCTATTTCCTAGCTCATCACCAACCAAGCTGTGGTCACTCACCTCCAAACCCAATCTCTAGAGCAGACAAGGCCTTCACTAGCCTTTCTACTTGGCCACATATGCCATTAAAGCCCCTGTGTGCTTGCATTGTTCACGGGGGCTTCCTTCTGTGACTCCAGGCTCACAAATATTTTGTCTGCCAAGAAACATGAAAAGGCTTTTCTGACAACACGCACCCCAGGGGAAGTGTTGGGGCATCAGAGAGGCCCTGGCCTGAGATTCGTCCGTAGCTTGGTGTTCGTGGGAGTCTGCAACCACCCTTCCAGATGCAGGGGATCAGTGCTCTTGTAGTGCTCCCTGAGTGGCAGATGCCATTCCATGGGGAGATGCACAGTCCACAGTGGAGAAATGGACCGAACCTTGTTCATGCTGCTATCTGCTGCCCCTAGCGTGTATCTGTGCTTCTCTGCAGCATTGCTGTAGGACTCTCAGACAGCTGCTCCCACAGCTTCACACCAGGGACTGGCCAGCAGCAAAGCACAACACCCTCAAACAACTCATACAGGGACAAGCATCACCCCTCAACAGACCCCTATCTCAGCAGGGAAGCTGGGAAGTACTAACCAACGATGTTGTATGCAGGTGTCACAGCCCTCACTGAATGCCCTGAGGCCATTTCCCTGCTGACTACCAGTTTCTGTAGGGTTCAAAGAGCTGCCAGTGGGTGTGAGCCCTGCTACAAATTGACAGGAGTAAATTTTCTCAACCACCATCCACTTGGCCATCTGGGTTAGCTACTTCAGTGAAATAGGGTTATACAGGACCTGGTTGAGGAGTCACAGGCTCTTGCTGGATTTCATTGCACTGCTCAGCCTCTGCTGTAACAACCTTCCACGCAGACCCTCAGAGGTTCCCTCTGGCAGATGACACCCTTGCTTGAATGGTCTCTTGGTGAATGGGAGGCTACTGTGACTGTCAGAAATGCCATCATCATTGAAAATTTTGGTAAGTGACACCTTCAGACAAGTGCAACAGAACAGCGACAAGCATCTTCCATACTCAGATCCCTTCTGCTTCTCAAAAGCTACACATAATGCTCAAACAACAGGGCCTAAAACATGCCCCATGTCCAGAGCACCTGCGCTGAACTCTGATATTTTGGAGTCACTGGGAAGTAGTGAGTAACACCACAGTAAGGTAGCTGATTAAGCTAACACCCCCATCTTCAAAATAACAGTGAACTCTAGGCTGATGCTGGCCCAGACACACAAAGCCAGTCAAGCGTCAGCTGTCCTCAGCAAAATATGAGACCCACTTTCTCTTCTGCTATGCCCAGCGCATGCCCAAACTAGTCAAGCAAAATCCATGCCAGCTTCAAAGCCACTTCAAACCCACCCTTGTGACTTGCATTCAATCTGTTTGTTATCAAGTCTCCCCTCTAACATGGCAAGCTGCTTGTAGACGTGGCAGTGCATTCAGGCTGTGCCTGGTGAGAGAGGAATAGCCTCTGTCAGTAGGAACAAAGAAATATGTGATGTTGAGTCACTTGTTTGTCCCTCGGATTTCAGTCCACTCTGCATCATATTGCTTTTGCTGAGCGGACTCTGGACCACCTGAGGCCAATACTGGCAGCCCCCACAGAGGAAAAGAGCCAAAAGGAGCCACCTAAATATGTGGCCAAATGCAGACACTGACACCTATCGTCAGTAAATTGTTTCCGTCCAGACCCTGGAGGCCTGAAGACACCCAACACATCAAATGTGGAAGCTGCTCTTCTGCACAGTGAGATTCATGTCTGCTGGAAAAGGAGGCCTCAGCAGTCAGCATAAATCGCAGCAGCCCGTGCGGCCTGCATCAGCTCACACCAGGGAATAAGACCAAAGCATCTTGGTGTACATCTTCCCCAAGATACGCTCCATTGCTTTTCACTTGCCAACAAGGACAATGGCATAGCCATTTTGTTATCTGTCATTATCTGTTTTCATGTTCTTACAAACAAATGGGTAATACTCCCCCAGCAGGTAGCACTCTCCAAGGCTGGCCCCTGGGAATAGATGAATGCATTAATTGCGGGGACTTTTGCATTGAAACTGAACCCGGCTGATCTCTGTGACACTGGCCTGTAAAGACAGGCTAATGAACACAAAAGGGGTCAGTGAAGTTACGCCAAACATACTAGGTGTAATTGATTTCCAGATTTGGTTTGCTATCTGTATTACCAAAGAACAATGGAGGAGAAAGACTTAAAATTAGGAAAACAAAGGAGGAGAAAGACACAAATATTTCTCAATGGGATATTTTTAAAAGTTTTCTGTAAGGCATCATCTGCTCTTTAAACCTTGACTATTACTCCATTTTCAGAATTTATAGCACAAATAATAACATTTTCTTTCTTTTAGAATTATCCATGCAGGTCCTCACATAGTTGGCTATCAATCTGAGGAACGAACATCTCAGAGATGGTTCTCCCAGCCAAGGCCTCAAGAGATAAAGAGGATAACAACACTGCGCATTAGCCCTAAGCATTCCTGAAAGCCATGATCCCCCCCGCAGACCCAGTTACTTCCTAGCATAGGGTTAGTTTCTTGGTAGCTGGCAAAGTTTGCTCCAGCAACTCGTGCAGCATTTCCTGCCGTCCCTTTCCCACTTTCTCAAGAAAACCAGGATGGAACAAAATAGCTTTTGAGGCCAGAGTCGATTGCCATCCCCAGATGCTTTACATTCAACATGCCATCTGTGTTTTGTTTTCTTGTTAAGAGGGTTTTGTAACAGTTTTTATTATCTACCGTAACTAGAAACAACAGCAGGAAATCATGTTGTGCAAAGCAAGTATAGTGAGTGATTTGGCTTCACAATCACTGGCCATCAATCCTCCGCTTGAAACCTCTCTATTGCAAGCCTTTTCCATCCTCGCCTCCACCTAGGTATGTGAGAGAGAGAGTGAAAGTGTGGGGCAAAAGCATGCATTTGGCAGAAAGGCAGGAGATGGGTAAAAACACCACCCAAAAACTAAGGCATAGCAGGGTTTAATGCAGTTGCAGACATCATTTGCAGACAGCAGGTGAACTAGTTAGCTCATTGCTCTTTTTTCTGACGGGGACGTAAACTTTTCTACACCTTTGGTCAGCCCAAGATATTATCTGACTGTCCAATTTACTTGGTCCTGTGGTCTCAGCAATTTGATTAACAGCTTCATTGATTAATAGTGATTAGTTTAACCAACGGAGCTAACCTCAGAATTAATGTGTGGTCAGTAATTTAAGTGACTTGTGAAAAAAATCATCCTGATTGCTTTCTTGCAGTCCATTTCCCATTAAATCTTTCTTTTCGTTTGTAACCTGCTTTCTGTACAAACCCACCATCTCACACAAACTCCAGTTTCAGTGTTTGTACTCCTCTGTATACACTAAGTGGAGGAAAAAGGAGGAAGCAACATGGATTATGATATCCTAGTATAGGGTTATTGTAAAATTGTACTCGCTGCATGCCAGGGAATAGGAAATTTCATTTTCAAGGGTTCCCTGGAGGGTTGAGATAAACTACAAAAGTCACAGCTTGTCATAATTAAACACTCATGCCCATTACACACAAAGGAAATTATGCACATTTATCTAGGTCATTGAAACATTCATATGGCAATACTATACATGAATGTCCATTAATATCCTGTAGGAATTTAGTGAAAGTGTTCTCCCAGAAGTGATGCAAGGCTGTCTCGGATGAAGGTGCTGTAATAGCATGGGGGGGGGCAGGGAAGGGAACAGGTAATAATATGTCCAGCAGGAATGCAAAAGTGCTTAGATTGGTATACCCATCATTCCCTCTCTGCCAAGTAAAGCATAAATATGTTAACTGGATAAGTTTTTCAAATCATTATTCTATATGGTTATCAAGCAACAGTAATGGGAGTGCTTTAAAAACTGGTAAACAGCAAGTGTTGTGCTGTTTGGAAGCTGGCTTGGTTCATCTAATGAAATTTGGTTTATTGGAAGTTGGTAGCTCTGAAAATATCTCCCACCTCTTCTCTCAGATTTGTATTTTGAATATCTACTTGCTGTGGGAATGGGGGGGGAGGGGGGCTCACAAATAAGAAAATATTTTCCTATAGACACCATTGTAGTCATCCATATTCCCTTTATTCTTGTCATCTCCTCGATGGCAAACTGTAGCAATCTTGTCTGCCCTCTGGTACCTTCCAAAAGTCAAAAATATATTTTTCCTTATTAAAAAAGCAGCAAGGATTGTTAGAAACAGCCCTGATGAGTTTGGCACTAGCATCTCCTGGGGAATTAATGGCCAGGTGTTGCTAATGGCTCTCAGCTTTGCGTCAACACTCCAAGTCACTCTAATCCCCAGGACAGGCTCTGCTCCTTATTGCTTAATTAGAACACAAACAGCTCTATGAAAATAACACTGATGGTCTAACTCAAACCCACAAAAGAAGATAAAATGCAGGAGTTAAGGGTTAAAAAAAAAAAAAATCCCAGAAGGACTAACACACAGCCATCTGTGTAAGTAGGTTTTGTTTTACAGCAAACACTGTTAATAGAAATGGCTGAAAATATATTTTTTTCGGAATCTGATCTGTAGATGTTTTGCAGCTAGAAGACCGGCATTCAGTTGCTTTTATTCCTAGATTATGTTTTATGTTATTTGGACCACTGCCAAGTATGTGACAACCCTTCTGTGGGAAAGTGGCATGAATTTTAAGAATGAATGAGTAGTCCTCCAAGTGTTTGTGCCAGAAGCACCTCATTCACTAGTGGTGTTTGGTTTTTTTCTTATATATTTTATTCATCCAATCAGAAAAAAAAAAAAAAATCTTGCTGTATGACCCATGAAATTTGTGCAACACAAAGAGTCATTAAATAGAAGAACCCACAATTTTGATATTCCATCAAAATATTGGGTAAAATTCTCAGCCAGTAAACATGTTCACAGGAAATCAGTAGTAAATCATGAATAATTTTTTAATTCAAAAGGAAGGGAGTTTGTGATAGCATTTGAAGTGATTCCACTTTCTTTTGCTTTCAAAATGCTTTTCAAGCTCTGACATATGCAATAGCTTGGTGTTTGAAGAAGTGTCCTATCCCTAGCTCTAGAGGTAGAAAGGTCTGCCTAAAGACAGGGCTTCTAGAAAGCTAAATCAAAATAGCCATGTGAGTTTATTCTTCTAGTTTCAAACTTTATTGTTTGAATGATCCAAGGGTCATGTTTGTGAATATCTGTAATTTTTTCTGTATGGACAAAGCAATCCAAATTAAGCCCAGTGCTCTGTTTAAAATACAGGGCTTGCAATGTATGTCTGACTGTAGGAGAAATTTCCAGACCTGTACTAGTAAGACCCATGTCTGGATGTAGATTCAAACACATGATTTTGCTTAAGACACTTTGTTCCAGCTGCCAAAGAGTAAAAATTCTTTCTTTAGCTATTTGTGAATCTGGATATACACCAGATATAGTCCTACAGTAAGAAGGAACATGGCCTTTAGACTTTTAAAGAAAACCAATGCTAAAATGCAATTCAAATGATTGTTTTACAATGCATTAAAACAAACTTTCTCTCCCAAATTAGCACATAACTGTAGACTGTCACATTTCCTTCAAGAGGATGTTAGTGAAAATAAAGTATTATTTTATAGGTTTTCATTGGTGTTTGTCACTTGAAAAAAAAAGGGATGCAGCCATCAGTACTTTGTATGCATTTGGAAGATGTGCCATACCTATTAGCAGTGCTATTATCCCTGTCGGCAGCGCTGCTGTGCTTCTGCTAAGCTGCCTCGGAAGGCTCTCATACATACAATGCATCCTGTTTCCTCTAAAAAAAAATCACTTAAGCTGACTTCTGCTAATCCCCCTGGCCACACAGAGTAGGCTCAGTCAGGCTGGGGAGCAGAGCCAATTTATAATGTGAGCTATAGTACCTCTTGCAAGGTAGAAATTCAGCTTCATATTTGGAAAGCGAGAGCCAGAGAAAGAAAGTTGGAAGATTTTCCCAGCTATCTCGGTAAGAAAATCTGTATGACCCCCATACTGGCAATGACAGTAATAACACAGAGCATCTACTGAGCAACGTTAGTTACTCTGCTTTTTGTGTCTGTGTAGCACACTGGAAGTACAAGTTTTATCAATTCCTATGTATTAAAGACTAATGACTTTGTATGTGCAGATTCAGAACTTTTGAGAGATGTGTCGCTTCATTTCTTTCAGCCAGTTCTAGCTTTAGCCTTTTTTTAGCCTGAGATATACATTTTATACATTGTAAAGTACACCACTGGCTTGCACTATAAATTATTTCCCTAGGGTTTCCCTAGGGTAGAAGGGTTGCTTTCAACAAGATACCTATCCAAATGGGGCTGTGTGCATTTATCAGTTGAGTGTTCAATTAATTGGAAACTTAATAGCCATGTAGGACCTGAAGCTTTAGTCCAGCTAAGCCTGTTTGGCTATGTTTCATATGTTGGCAAACAGTTACTCTTTTGCACAAGTGGTACTGTGTGAGTCAAATTTCCCCAAGTGAGGGGAAAAAAAATTAGTGTCCTCATTTTATGCACTGTATTGTCCCCATTTGCTAAGTGTGATGTGTCAGCTGTTCATCTTGCAGTATATCTCCACGGCAAAATGAAGTTATGAATGTAGCATGGCTGAGCATATCTATGCCTCATTGAATCTATTGAGCCCGGGTAACGAGAAGACTGAAAGGGTGGTGTATGGGAATTAGAACGGCTCAGCAACCCAATTGCCCTCCCAAGACTTGTCAGCAAGGCCTGAAGCCTGTTCCACTGCATCTTTGCTGCTCTTGTACATCTTTATAAGCACACCTTCATCTTGTTATGGAGACAAACCCCTAGAAAGGGAGAGAAGGCATGGCTTGTTTCTCTCCTAAGAGATTAGAAAACACCACCTCCTTCTTCTTCACCTTTCTTTTAAATCAATATATGGATGGATGGCATTCCCTGGAGGAAACGTGACAGAAGCAGGTCTGCAGGAAGGAAGGCATCAAAACAGGTAAGTAGTGAGAGCATGGTAGCTTACTGCACAAAAGCTGCAACACATCCTAAGGGCTGTGGACAGAAACAGTGTGGGGGTGACACCAGACAGCTGAGTTGGGACATGCCTGCAGGGTGGAGGCCACAGGTGGGCAACATAACTCAGAAATACAACAGGTGGGAAAGGGCAGGGCTGTGCAGTTCTTCAAAAGTCAGTATAAGGCAACTCCAGCTGCAAGTAGTCAAGAGACAATGGTGAGGGCTGAGGTGACAAACAAAGAGACAAGCTTTGCCGCAGCACGTTTCCCAGGCTGGAAGGTACTGTGCCCGAGCTGCAAGGCAGTTGGCTCTGGGACTCGGATGGCCCTTGGATGAGCAGGCAGATCTTGAGCATGGATCTGCAGGTTGCCAAAGAATTGATTCACGTGCCACTGGGTGTCTGTTTTCCAATAGCCATCCCTGAGAGTTAACGTGCAGTTACAACACATACACTTAAACACTTTAATACATCATTGGTTGTTTAAGTTTTATCTGCATAAAATGAGTGTTCAAAATACTGAGCGGCTGTGTAACCAAGAGTTGAGCAGACCTAAACACTTCATGAAATACCAACAAAATAGCTGTAAATCTCAAGCTTAAAATGCCCTGCTCAATACAAGCACAATATTTAATCTTACTTTTTCTTCAGGACACACATCATTAACTGTTAATCAACTCAAGCTTCAGAAATCCCTGAGCAGTCTTCTCAGTTTTCAAAAATGCAGTAAAGAAACAAAGTACTTTTTATCCCACCCCTCAGCAACAGTAACGGGTCCCAGAGGTGTCCAGGTGCAGACGACATCACTGTGCTGCACACCAAACCACGCTGCGCTGGATATACATTGCCTGTGTTTTATAGGACTTGCACAAAACCTTCCAGGTTGACAAACATAACTGCTCCGTGGCACATGGCGTTACACGCACCTTGGCTGTCAATTAGGCAGGGCCTGGGAAGCTGAGCCAAGAAGCCAGCGGAGCTCTCCTGCTCCATGAAGTCTGGGCAGGCGGATGCAGGCTCGGTGGGGGCAGCAAGCCGCACAACTGCTCCGGCTGGGTGGGAGGCGGAGGAGGGCTTGCTGTGCAGACCGAGCTGAGCTGTGGCATCAGGGGCAGAGCAGATCCCTGTTGCTGGAAGTTTTTATTTCCCTGTTGGAATCCAACCTGGGAACGGTCGCCCTCTGTGTTCAGGGGCTGAGCTCATGCACACCCCCTGCAGCACCCTTATTTGTAAGGGAGGAGGGTTGCTATTGAATTAGCCCTGTGGGATGTGCTGCGCGTTTCCACAGAGTGAGAGAATGCTGCTTTGTTAAAAAGTATCCTTGCAGGTGCTAACAGGAGTAATTGGTGGATTCCCCCCAGCCTAATGTTTCTCCTGGGGAATTTCTGCCCTGGATCCTGGAGCCTCTCACATCCTGATCGAGGGGAAGGCTGTGGATGTTGTCTACCTGGACTTCAGTAAAGCCTTTGACACTTTCTCTCACGGCATACTCCTTGAGAAGATGGCGGCACATGGCTTAGACAAGTGTACTCTTTGCTGGGTAAAAAACTGGCTGGATGGACAAGCCCAGAGGGTTGTGGTGAACGGAATTAAATCCAGTTGGTGGCGGGTCACAAATGGTGTTCTCCAGAGCTCAGTACTGGGGACAGTTCTCTTTAATATCTTTATCAATGATCTGGACGAGGGGATTGAGTGCACCCTCAATAAGTTTGCGGATGACACCAAGTTGGGAGGGAGGGTTGATCTGCTCGAGGGTAGGAAAGCTCTACAGAGGGATCTGGACAGGCTGGATCATTGGGCCGAGGCCAATTGTATGAGGTTCAACAAGGCCAAGTGCTGGGTCCTGCACTTTGGTCACAACAACCCCATGCAACGCTACAGGCTTGGGGAAGAGTGGCTGGAAAGCTGCCCGGCGGAAAAGGACCTGGGGGTCCTGTTGACAGTCAGCTGAATATGAGCCAGCGGTGTGCCCAGGTGGCCAAGAAGGCCAGCAGCATCCTGGCCTGTGTCAGAAATAGTGTGGCCAGCAGGAGCAGGGAAGTGATCATCCCCCTGTACTCGGCACTGGTGAGGCCGCACCTTGAGTACTGTGTTCAGTTTTGGGCCCCTCGCTACAGGGAAGACATTGAGGCGCTGGAGCGTGTCCAGAGAAGGGCAACGAAGCTGGTGAGGGGCCTGGAGCACAAGTCTGATGAGGAGCGGCTGAGGGAACTGGGGTTGTTTAGCCTGGAGGAAAGGAGGCTGAGGGGAGACCTTATCGCTCTCTACAACTACCTGAAAGGAGGTTGTGGTGAGGCGGGTGCTGGTCTCTTCTAGCAAGTAACTAGTGATAGGACGAGAGGAGATGGCCTCAAGTTGCGGCAGGGAAGGTTTAGATTGGATATTAGGAAAAATTTCTTTACTGAAAAGGTTGTTAGGCATTGGAACAGGCTGCCCAGGGAAGTGGTGGAGTCACCATCCTTGGAGGTATTCAAAAAGCATGTAGACAAGGCACTTGAGGACATGGTTTAGTGGGCATGGTTGATGGTTGGACTCGATGATCTTAAAGGTCTTTTCCAACCTAAATGATTCTATGATTCTATCCCTGAGTAAGTGCACTGTACATGACCCTGCAGCCTTGATTCCGCAGGCTTTTGCTCCAGAGTCTTTTCACCATCTCTCTGATTTGTTGGGGATGTTTATACAGCATAAACACAGTACAGAAAGCAGGCTGCCTTCATTTGAGTTCATGTTGTGTGCCGGAGACCTTGGCCACTTCCTTCCTCTTCATCTTCCTCCTCCTGCCTTTTCTCCCCTGTCTTTTCATTCCACAACTGTTATTGCAGGAGGCTGCTGATAAAGGTGCAGGCTTGGGAGTCAAAATACAGCAGAGTCTACTCCACCCGGTGCAAGGAGCCCCAACCTGTCTGTATGGGAGATAGATAGGCACAGCATTAGATATGCAGGAGGGGCACATACAGGGGCACTCATGCTGGACTCCCCCAGATGCAGAATCAAGCTTGGAGGAATTGCTTTCCCACCACCCCCTGTGTTAATAAATCCTGCCTAGTGGGCTCAGCTGCCTGGGCAGCGCGTGAGTCTGAGCTGGCAAACCTGTGCTTCACCATGTAGATGGACTAGCTCAGAGCTCCATGACCTCAGACACTTCTGTACCAGGCTAACGCTTGGAGTAGGTGTGCCTCCCCACCCTCCGCCCATCATTCTGCTCTTGGAGGAGCCTCCCATGCCCAGAATTCCACCTAGTACATCCTCTCCAAATCCATAATGAGAATGATACTGTACTGCTACGGGCACCTGCCCTGCCAGTGACCCCTGGCATCCAGGCCAAGCACGGTGCAGCACCTTCTATGCACACTGCTCCAGGCTGGCTCTGTCTGCAGAAAAATGGCTGAATCCACACTATGTGACACGCCAGCCTATTCGTCATTATTACTGGCATTGCTGGGAAAGTGGGGGGCAGTCTGAAGTGCACAAATCAATGAGAGTTGTGTTGCAGCCCTCCAGAACTGTTGCTTTGCAGCCTGGCTCCAAACAGATGTGAACAGTGTGGATGTGGATGTGGTCTGAGGGAAGGTGTAAGGTGCCAGACCTGCTGGGATAGCACTGGAGGACTGTGCAGCGGGGTCAGATCCGTTATGGTCTGCTCCACACAGCCTGTATGGCAACTACCCAGCGTGTTATCCAAGTTTTGTCCCAGAAAGTTTGGGGCTGGCTCACTCCAAATGAGTGTCAGGCAGCAAACTAGCAGGAACCCTATGATGTGCTGGGCACCTGGCTGTGGGTACACACAAAGGATCCAGGCTGTCAAGACAGCCTATTGAGCCAGCCGTCTCTGCACTAAATGCTTCCCTAGTAATGGCTGCTGTGTTGCTCAGTGTGGAGGGGGAAGCAGGTTTTGAGGTAAATTGGACCCAAAAAATTAATGAACTGGATGATTAGTACCAGGTACTTGAACTGCACCCTCATCTGAAGAAGTAGCTAGTGGAGGGCCCTGGAGGGCTGTGCTAGTTCTGCTGAAGAGAGCTGCCTGGTGTGTAGTTTATTTCTGTGTTGGTCCATGCCTCCTAGGTGCAGGCTAGAGGACATTACCATAGCTGGCTTTTATTTTTCCATTCTAGAGGGACCTTTTAATGAGGAGGCTTTGCCTCACAGACTTCCCCTCCTCTGAGTCAGTCTGGTGTAAGAGAAATAAGGATATAGCCCAGAGGGACTAATCATATAAATAAGATTTTAGGATCTGACTCAAGTAATAAATGAAAGACTAGCAATTTAGTATTACGAAACCCCAGCTGCACGAACTCTCAACTTCAGCCTAGTGCCTCTGCCGGCTTCCAGCTGGCTATCAGAAATCATTTCCATTTCAGTGAGACCAATGTTAAAATGTCCCCTTAATCCTTTTCCAAACTGTGCCCACACATTCTAGTTGTATTTATTTTTACTACAATTTGAGCAGAAAAGGTGGCCTGACATCACTCTAGGAAAAGCACAGCATTCATTTGAACACTTCAGCCTGATGTCTGCCCTCCTTCCCACCCTGTAAGGCTCAGGGCTCTGTCCAGCCCTGCCACAGCCCCGTCCTTGCAGCCCTGGCCCACTCAGTCATGCTGCACAGGGGCAGGGAACCTAAAAGCAAGAACAAAAAATAAAAACAGAATGGAAAAAAAAAAAAAATCCTACTTCACATGTTTTTACCACCCATTTTGCTGAGGTTTGCAAGATATGGGTAGGCTGGGCCTTCTCACCTTTTGAGTGTGTTGCAGCTCATTCATCAGGGGAAGATGGCGGGTGGCCAGGGGGTGGGTTTTGCTGAGCTGTGTTGGCTCACATTCACCTGCTGGCCTGTGCTTTCTGGAGAGAGGGAACAAAATTCTCCACCACCCCTGTCCTCTGAGCCCCGATCAGTGACATATCGGCTTTCCAGCTGAGCGTGGCTTGAAGCAAGGAAGGTGGCACAGGCTGGGTGCACGGGCACCCTGCTATGGCTCCATACCCCAGGCAAGTGCCGCTGGAAACAGCTTTTTTGTAGAAATTTCTGGGTGACAGCAGCTGCAGGACAGCTGCTCCAGAGGTGGCTGTATTTCAGTGTGCGGGGGAACCATATCTATGTAGGGATGTGAGGTGAGAATCCTTGGAGGGCAGGTGGCAGGACAGCTCCTGTGGCCACCAAGGGCAGCTGCCACTGCGCCGGGGCCCACAGGCCGGCGTGGGCACAAGGTCTGTGTGCGTGGGGCAGGGGATGCTGGCACCACTGTTGCTCCTGTTGTTATTAATAACAATTTTACATGGCCCTTGGTAATCTGGGGGAGGCACTGCCATTAGTAGGATGTGGGGAGACGTCAGGGGCTGGGGTGGGGTACGGGGAGGCCAGCCCCACAGGCTCCCTTGCATGGCAACTGGCGAGACAGGGGGCCTGGGGGTGGGGGGGTGGAGGTGGCTGCCATAGGAACGTGCTGCTGGCTTTATTTTAAAACAAAAAAAACCCCTCTAATTTCTGAGGGGGGGTGTCAGTGCTGCGGGGGGAGGCCAGGGAGCTGCCACGGCTCCTGATAGGGGTGGGAACCACGGGGCTGGGTCGGTGTGAGTCGGACCCACTCTTCTTCCACAGCAAGGGCTGGGCTGTTTTGGAGGGACAGGGTCCAGACCAAGGTTGGCTTGGTGAGCACAGGGACAGGAGGGACACTACCATCCAGCAGCTGCTGCAGAGGCCTATCAGCCCAACCTGTCGGTGGACCTCGGCTGTCCAGAGGAGTATGGCTCCACGTGGGGTGCCTGCAGCTCGTCAGGGCTATCTGGACACGCAGGTCTCTGTAAGCCTGACTCATTTCAGTTGTGGGGAACTGAGGTACCCGAAATCATCAGTCACTTTTGAGAAGTTTGGCCATCACACATGGTCACAGATCAGCATCAGCATATCCTCAAATGCCAGTCCTTTCCTTCCCTAAAATCTAGGTCACAAACAGTAGGGGTTTTCAGCTTGTTTTAGTTGGTCCACTTTTTCCTTCTTTTTCTTTCTTTTGTTCTTTTTTCATTTCTTTCCCTTCCTTCCTTCCTTTCTTCCTTCCTTCCTTCCTTTTCCGTTCCTCCTTTCCTTCTTCTTTCTTTTCCTCTCGTCCTCCCTTCCTTTATTTCTTTTCCTTTCTCTTTATTTCTCTTTATTTCTTTATATCTTTTTCCTTTTTTAATCAAAATAAGCAGGGTTCACTTCGGGGGCTGTGCAGAACTGGAGACCTATTTGCAAGCCAGAAATATGATACACTGGCAAAGTTGCCTGCAGAGAAGAATGAACTATGAACACTCATATCATTGCTGATCTTCTTTCAATGGCTATGAAAAATCCTTCAGGTAGATACTGCTTTTTAATAAACCAACAACCCTCTCCCAAAACAACCTGAAAATAATTCAGCCTCTTACTTCTGGCAGGCTATCACTGCTGTGCACAGAAACCCAAACATTTGCTGCTCATGAATGCACGGGGATGGCAGCCCAGTGGCAATGGCTGCATGGCCATGCCACCTGCAGGGTTTTCTGTGCTGCTGCTCAGGTTGGCCTAACTTTGTAGTAGAGCTGCCAGCAAGCTATCCTGCCAGCTGCAGCATAGCCTAGTTCCAAAGCTGTGCTGCAACTTGCCTTTGAGCACTGTGACAGCTTCCCCCAAAGTCTATCAAAGGATCGACAGAGTTTTAGGAATTTTTTATTGTTTCTGTTGAGGGAACAATCGGCAATTTCCCAGCACTCAGAACAGGTTCTCCTTCACCACTATCATTATCCATAACACCATGAGCTACAAAGCAGTGTCTCACTAATAACCAGCTTTTGCTTATTGCTATGAAATTGTTCTTCTGTGCCACATGCCATCTATATTCCTCTTCCAAAAACATGCTAGGGACTCCATTGGTGGCATCCACTGTTTATTGGGATCACAGCAAGCAGATAGTGCTTAAAATGTTCCTATTCACACAGGCATATCAGTTTAGAATTCNGGGGGGGGAGGGAAGAATGCTCCCTTTGCATTTTGATATTCACTTATTTATTGACAAATGCAAATTCATCCACGGCGAGCTGCCCGAGGAGGCACAGCCACCAAATAAAGGGCAAAAACACTAAACAGGAATTTCTCCTATGCTTATTTGCCCGAGGCTAAGCCCTGCTTAAATGTTTAAAGAGCCATGACCGAAAGCAAAGCCGTAAGTGCTGTAAGAGTCAGTATCTACTGGGCAATAAGGAGCACAAAGACATTAAAGTGATTTGACACTGGGAAGTTTAAAGAGTCAGTACTTGAAAAGTGTGTCTCAAAGAAAGCTTCAGCTCTGATGCTCAACAGCCAGCAAGGGAACAGTGAAACCCAGGAACGTTCTTCCTCTTGCGGAGGAGGGTGGGAGCTGGGCTGATTTATGCCACAGCCCCCCCTTAAAAACAAAGAAACAGATTAATTCCACTGCAACAGTGTATGGACAGAGCTGTTGTCTGCCCTAATTTTCCCTGGCAGATCTCCAGGAGAAAATTATTGTGGGGATCTTTGATGCTATCTGGCACCTATACATGCTCATGCATATGGAGAAAGCGAAAGGAGTGCAACCATTACAGTGGGAACCAAAGCAGTACAAGTCCTGAATAAACCAGGTGGGAGACTGGGAGGAGGATTTGCGTGGCAGACTGAAGTAGCATATGCACTCATTTTTAAGACATATGCTCTTAAGCAGACAGACATACACACACATTTACGAAAAAGGCACACTGAAAGACCTTTTAACTATAAGCTAATGAAGGTTAGGAGGATATGCCACTCACACACATACCCCAAGTGAGAGTTTCCTGTACTGTAAGCCCTGATGAGGTGGACACACACTTCCTGAACATGTCTTATGCTCAGTGCATATGTCCCCACACTTGGCACACACATTTAGACACCATACTTCCTTTGCAAACTTCTGTCCACCCAGAGGCAAGCATTGTCTTCTAATGGACAAGTAAAGGAGCCAGCTAGTCTTTGGGCTTCTCCCAACTCTTTCTGCGCAGCTCACAGAGTTCATAGGCAAGGTCTGCCTTAAGCCCTGGTAGCCCTGCAGTTGGCTGCCCACTGAGTAAGCTTTGGCTACAGCAGAGCAACTTGACAGATGCTTAACTGCTAACAGAGCCAGAGCAGCCATTTTGGTAGCTAAGTAGGCATAGAGAGGTTTGGATTATGTCTCATTTCTTCCAAATGACTCACCCACCACCTCCGAGTTCCCTTATTCCCAGAGACTACAGGTCTAATGATGAATAGCCACAACCCTTCCAAGGAGTCCACGATCCTGAAAGAAAATCATGTTGCTGAGCAGCATGAACGTAGTCAGAATGGGAGTCAGAAGAGTGGCTCTAGTTTTTTTACTCATTATCAAGAGTATGGTAGGGGATTTGCAAGTGCCTTTTGTGCCTGGGATGGTAAGCTCTGTGGGAACCTTCAGTACACACCAGAATGGCAGATTACTTCTTGTGAATGAGTTCTGGGGGCTCAACAGGGTCTAAACATCAGATTCTGTGTTATTTGTTAAAAATTTTTATCACCCTGTGCGTACATAGAAGTAGCAGTATCTAGCTTAACCTAAAAAGTAGGTATCTAATCTAACCTAAGAGTCTTGGCACCCTTCCTAGACAGTGAACAGAAACAGACACCTCCAGAAGGTGACTCAGATTCCCTCAAATAGGTGTTCACCAAGGAGCTACTTTCTCTCCTTCCAGGAACAATAGAGGCTATTAAACATAAATAACCAGCCCAAGTGCCTAGGTTTCAGATGGCTGAATTGGCCAGGTGAGGTGAATTCCACTCACAATATATAATATTTGTATTCATTTTCTTGCTGTGTATAAAAATGTGTATCTATTATAGCAGGGGCATGTGAAAGCACACACCCACAGGAGAACGGACTTGCTGTGCAAAGCTAAGGCATCTCAAGCCTCCTTCCTCCACGTTAGTGCTGGCCAAGGCACCCATCAGTCATCAAGGGGCTGTGACCACCCTGTAATGTGGTGCAGACTTGGCCATGGAGGCTGGGGTGTTTTCCTGGTCTGCCTGAAATTAGCTCAGGGCCTGCCACAGAGACTGTAGTGTTCTTATTTTGAAATACTTTCTTTCTTCTTATGTCTTGGTTTCACGATAAATCAAATTATTTGGCTGTTATCTCAATCCTTCAACATTAAACAATTCATTTTAGCATTAGGCTTTTATGATCAATGGAAAGCTCTTAATCAGAGCTGCCAGCAGTGCTGCTTTTATTTAAGGCTCACAATGATTAATGAAAATGCATATGATCTCAGTTGTGCTAATTTTTGCTAGCTATGCCAAGTACTCCCAACAGCCTGGGAGGGTGACTTGCTCTAGTCCCCTTTATGCATCACCATGGACATGCTAAATGACCCCTGTGGGCAGGGATGTATTCCCAGCTCCACACCCACCCACCACATGAGTGCAAACACCTGCTAAGGACCACAGGCTGTAGGGCTCTAAGTGAACCCAGGATCTGGCCCTGAGGGAACCCACATTACTGAGGGTAAGTCCATAAACAAAAAAAGGAAGCCCAGCTGACGACCGAAGCCCAGGATGAATTTGCACATCTGGTGAACAAAGTGGGAGTTAAAAGGAGTAAAAAAAATTTTTAATGGGATTTTTTAATATATTCCAATGGAAGCCCATGAGAGACTAGAAACGTGGGACCTGATGTGAGAAAAAGTGCATTGTATGAGCCCATTTTTGCCAGCTTGTGTGGCAAGCAACACTACCAGTATTAACAAGTAGAGGGTTGACTCACTGTAACCCAAAACAGCAATGACCAAGCAGCTCAGAATAACTCAGAACCTCTTCACAGGATTCTTTCAAGTGAAAATTCCGATTTAATTTTCACCTGTTTCTTACTGTCTCTGGGAGTATGTCTGTGAAGACAGAACCAAGGACAGAGCAAAGATGACCTTACCACTGAGTGAAGACAATGGTGAGCAGGGCTGGTCCTGCAAAGGAGTAACCCAAGATGGGTCAGACCATAACTTCACATACATATACGGCAGCTGAACTCAGCCTCTGATGGTGTTTGATGAATTTTGTCAAAATCTACTCTGGAAAGATGAAAAAATAACCCTGTGTCCTAATCAGCTGGTGAACTTTGAGGGGGAAAAGCATATTTGCAGCTACTTTGTGAGTACCCTCAGGTCTCTTGAAGTATTTTCAGGTAATCAAGTTAAATCTGAGCACTTTGGCAAGCTAGCACATGGTGGTTTGAACTGCTGCTGCTGTATTTCCAAGGACACAGACACTGCCATCCATTGGTATGAGTCTATCATCTCTGTGGAATTCCAGCCTTGTTAAAAAATTTTGAATTTAACAGACAAAGGCACAAGACCCATGAATGGAACAACATTCCGGTTTCCACTTAGACATAGTAATAATAATAATAAACTAAAAATCATACAAGAAATCGAGCAAAATCAGAGGCAAAAAGTTTTAGAAGTAAACAGCTGGGTAGTTAGAAGGCATGAGCAGATGTCATGCAGTCATTCAATGAAACTACCATGTAGGTTGATCTGAAAAACTGGCAGGTCTTCGAGGAAAAAAAGCTTCTGAAGAGAGGAACACCAGGTCTGCAAAGTGAGAGAGAAGGTAGGGCTGTATAATAGACAGCAGTTTGGGTATTTTTGTTTGTGTCAAAGAAAATTCATTTATTTAGCTTATTTTGTCCTCTGACTTCATAGAATAAGGAGAGAAAATTTCACTAGTAATTCCTAGGGAAGATTTTTTCCATCAGGAAAGGTGATGATCAAGCATGCGAGTGGAAGCATAAGTAGTATCCATGAAGACCCATGCCTTCTGAAAAAGAGAAGTAATCTAATGTGTATAAAGGATGCCTTACAATAAAGTTGTTAAAGCAAAGAGGCAGGAAATTTATTCTCTTTCTTAAAACAGCTGGGCCACTGACTCATTGTGTGGCCGTGGGCAAGTCCTGGGACTTCTTTGCATCTCAGTCATTCTAGCAGTTCAACTGGATGAAAGTAGAATGGATGTCAGTATGCTCCAATATTCAATATGCTGCAGATGCCACTGCTGAAAGAAGCATTCCTGGGTAAATAAGCTCACAATGCAAACTCAAAAGAAACCAGGGATGGCTGGGGGCAGCGGCGTGAACAGCAGTGTTTGTGTTGTCTCTCGAAGCCTTTGTGCTGTCACAGATCTTAATGGTCATACAAGCTTGTAGCTCAAAGTGCAATGAGATTTAAAATTGCTCCTATCCTGTTTTTCAGGTATTCTTTATAATAAAACCCATATTATCTATATATATGTCTATGTAAACCAATATGAAACTCTGATTAGTTTACTGTATATATAAGCCCAGAATGTTTTGATGTATACATAGCCAAACCTGCATAGCCAAACCTGCAAACATACTGCTGCCTAGAATGGTCTTGAAGTGATTAATCAAGAGATTAACCTTAATTTTTTTATATATTATACATAAAAACTTATTAATTATTCCTATCACAAAATAATTCTGCAAGCTGGAATCATTAAAATAGCATGTGGGACATATTTTAAAGTAAATCCCTCTTCACGGAAAAATATCTGTAAAAGTACTAAATATTCTCTGCACTAAACTGAGGTGCACAGTAGACAGAAATACAAGTTACAATCTTGTACAGCAATGTTGGCTTTGGGACTCAGTTCAGCACAGCATTTAATTGTATGCAGGTACTTAGATCCTAATGCAGCAGAGCACTAATGCTACAATGAATAAAGACCTAAATAGGAATGGGATTACACATTTTTAGCATTCTTAGTAGTTCTTCATGTTCAGCAGATGTTTAATGCTTAATGTTTTACTGAGCTGAATCTAGGCTAAATTTATTACAGAAAGATTTAAAATTTCTTCAGGAAATTTCAAGCACTTTCCTGAGAAAGGTCAGAGGTTTTTAGCTTTTGAAAACATTGTGTAAATCCTGGAGATCCTCTGGGCTATGGCTGGAGAGCAAACTGTTCCACTGATTTTTGATGATGCTTTTGAGGCCAGCCTGCATTGTGGCAGGCGGAATCACTGCCATCTGGTCACCTCCTCAGTGACTTATCAGAACGAATTAAGTGTCCAGGGAGTGCATACCGACATCACACTTTCAACTTCTTCTTCCAGGACCAAAGTCCATTAATTACTTCAGTCAGTGAACGGGCACTGGAGGACAGACTACCCACTTATCTCAAAAGATTAGCTTTCAGCAGCCTGAGAAATACACTTTGCTAAGGCAGGGCAGAATAATTAGCATTGCTATTGTGCTGTACATGTTCAGGAGGAAAAAAGTAAGCGAGCAATGCTGATGCAGAAATCAATAGAGCACACACATCATGGTTACCGTATGCACTTCTAGTCAGTCTTTTCCAAAAGGGATATAGAGGAATTAAAGAAGGCAGAGAGAAGGATGAAGTGGGTGGCCAGAAGCACGGAACCTCTTACATATGAAAAAGGACTAAAGAGATGAAGACTCTTCTGTTCCCCTACAGCAGTAACAGAGATGATGGAGGTAATTTATGCCTGAGGGCTATATAACCACAGACGGCTTGGGGAAGGTGGGTAGGGAGCAAATTTTGTCCTCTTACCACAAGAGTGAGGAGGCACCCCATGAAATAAAAAGGCAGCAGATTTGAAAACCAACACAGAGAAGAAGCTGGTTTCACACTGTGCATAATTACAGCTGTGCAACTCATTGCCATAAATGGCTCAAAGCAACTGAATAAAGGATTAGAAAAGTTCCCCAGGGGAGAGTCTACCGGTAGTCTATTAAACTGAATCGCAAACACAACCTCCAGCTTGGGAAGTCTTGCAATACCTGGCTGGTGGAGACTGAAAAGGTGTGCCAGGACAAGGGTGACACTGCGCTAGACTTTTTTTGCATACTCTTCCTAGGTGTCTGTTTCTGGCCACTGTGGAAGATTAGGTCTTGAACTAGATAAACCTTTGGTCTGATACAGTATTTCAGGAAGGGGGTGGGACTTCTGATCTTATGCACCTCTTAGGTGAAAAGGCATTCTGTCTCCACTCCCCCATGCAGGGACCCTGGGTCTGCTGCCCCAACAAATGGCAAGAGGTGGGGTTAATCCCCATGATCTCCTCTCCTAAGCTACTCCTAAACAAAGCACTGCTTCCTCAGGAAACAATGTCTCCCCACAGGAAAAAACCACTATTGTATGCTCTGTGGCTTCATTGTCTTGTCTTAAGATGGAGGAAAAAGGCAAGGCATGCCAACTTATTGCCAGTTTGATGGAAAAACTGAGTTCTTACAGACCAAGAGCAACTAAATTAGTATGTTGTAGTCACTAACTATGGTGACTTGGAGGAGGAAGCTGATATCACTGACAGATGGTCCAAGTGTCAGCCCATAGGGGACACAACTGGTCTTCTGCATACCTTTCTGCACACAGTCATGTCTCAGAAGGACATTATCATTGTAGATGCTTTCTACTATCCTCATTTTTCTCAGAAAAGCCACCATCTGTCAGTGGTTTTTTCCTAGCCTCCAAAACACAGGATTTTTTTGTGTATCGAGGAGCACTTTATTAAAGTTAGAGCAACAATAGCAACCCAACTATTTGGGCTGGTGCAACCGAGAAACACAAATTTGAAATAAGAAAGCATATTGTGAAATCAGGAGCTAAACTCTTGCCCAGGTAACAACATGCTAATTTTGGAGGAGAGACATGTGGCTTCAAGTTTTATGTCAAGGGAGGTTTGGGGAGGGGGAGTGTGATGGTGGGAATGACTTACTGCTGCATCAATTTGTCTGTGAAGTGCACTAACATCTGAAGTCCCCATTCCAGCTTGGTTTCCTGCTCCTGCAGCTGCTTCATTACCCTCTTCCCTCATTGAAGAGATGGGTATTTTGTGCTCTGCTGAACTGCTAAAGGACAGGACACAAGTCATCACAACTGAGCAGATTCTGCCTCTTATTCCCATTGCTCAGCTTTGCTCCAAAGTAGTGTTACGCCAAGAGCTGTTGACATTAAATCTGAACAATTTTTCTGACCGTTGCAGAGTGCATGGGTAGCTGAAGCAGGCTCATAACTGCAGATTTCAAGAACAAGCTTAAGGGAAATCCTCCTTTGATCAAGAAAGGTGACTGCATACTCTGCATCCAATTCAAGCACATCGCAGGTGATTTACTCAGGCAGCACCAAGGGTTCACATTTTCAAGTGCATGGCACCTAGGGTCAGGATGAGACTACTCAAGGAGCTCAGCTCCCACAGAGGCACCCAAACAAGTAATGCCTATACTTTCAGCAGTGCAGGCTTTCACAGGAACTGAGCAGGGGGGGAGCCTGCTCCCCTGGCATTTTGCCCCCTGAAAGGCCAAGCCAGGGCCAGAGGAAATTCTCCTCTTTGTTCAAAGGCCTGGGATCAGGTCTGATGGATATGCCCAGAAGGGACCAGGTGTGTTGAATCTCTAGCCATGTCTATGCAAGCTGTGCCAGTCAGAAACTTCTGTCCTTGTCTAAACTGTGTTTGCTGGCAGTGCAGAGTGAAAGAGGTGTCTCCAACACACCTGTTACTGTCATGCTTCCTACCCCCACTGCTGGTATCACCTTCTCTTTCATGAGACCAACGCATGTATAGTCCTCCCTGTGCTGCCATGAGAAAAAGCCATTTAAATCCTCTGAAGATCGAATGAATAATAATAGCTCAGGAGCTTACTGAAAAGCTAGCAGTTGTTCTTTGGCAATTACATTAACAGGGCTTGGTAACAGAAAAAGAATGATGATGAAACATATTCTGATTAATTGCTCTGTCTCTATATGCGAGGGCAACAACAAAACCTTTCCATGTTGTGGGGCTTGTGCTCCTCAGGCTGTGACATTCCCAGATGATGCCACTTGCAATAGGGAAGAAGGGCCTTAACTTTGCCAGTGGGCCTGGAGGGAAAGGCGTGTTTCAGGAAGTGTTACAGCAGGCATTCCGTCTTGAGGAATGCATGGTAAGGCTCTCAAGCTCACAACACTGTATTTAACAGCCTGCATTATTTCCCAGCTTTGCCTTTCATTTTAACAGGAGATATTTTCTGTCCAAATGATATTGCTGAAGAGAGGCATAACAGATGAGAGAACGCTGCAGTGGTCTTGTCCTCCTGGGCTAAAATAAAGCGCAAAAGGCTTAGAAACCAACAAACAAATGGGAAAGAGGAACCTCCCTCTTCCATTTCAAATAAGCAAGCACCAGCACTGCATGGAAAACCAGCAATTGGAGGGTCAGCAGGAAAGAAAGAGGAAACCCTTCCTACCCAGAGATCTGAGGGTGATATGGAAATAGGTCAGAGCTTACTGGTATCCCTCCATGGACACACAGCATGTACATTATCTAGCAGAAAGGCACTGCAGGGCTGCGGGGTCTGGCATGATCATGGGGCTCTGGGAGAGCTTGCCATGAGCTATCAAGTGGGAACAGAGAGGGAGCACACAGCAGCTCCTGGCTCTAAATCTGTTTTCAGGGGATGTAGAATCTGTCTGCCTGAGTCAGGCACAAGCAGCACAGCTCCTGAGAGAAGCAAACAGAGAGCAAAACTTGCTGGAGGCAGGATTTTGAAGCAGCCAGGCTGTGATTTTAACAGTGCTTTCTGTTCAACTAAGCAAACCCACCTCCATCACAGCCCTGGATGGCTACATTTATAAGTATGGCGTGAGAAGGGGAAGGGCACTGAAACGGCTGCTGTGCTGCATAGCTGTGTTGGTACTGGAGGTGCCAGGACTGCACTGGGACTTCACCTCTCCCTGTGTGGCTGTGGTCGCATCCCACCCCTGCTGACTTGCCACACGGCCATGGGCAATCTCCATGGCTTCCCTGGGCACCCAAGAACTACTCAGCTGAGCTGAGCATGCCCCCTGCCACCAGCAGCTGTTGTGATTTAGGGGGTTATCACAACAAAGGTCTTCAGGCAGAAAGCCCTATCTGCTGCCATTGGGCTTTGGGTCCCTAAGGCAAGGGATTGAAATCCCAGAAGAGAAGGTAGCTGCCTTCTGCGGGACTGCTTTTATGGCTGATGATAGCAGTCACCGGATCTGTAAGGCACTGGCTTAGCATGAAGTGCAGAGACCCACTCCAGGCCAACACAGGCTTATACAGTAGCAGTATTTCTCACCGCAAAAGATCAGGGAGGCCTTAAAGTCGGCAAATACTTTTTCTCTTCAAAGCACACATTCACTTAACAAAAGCACCCACCCCGCCACCCACTCACCCCCAAGCACACTTTAAAAGGAATACAGAAAGGCAATGCACACCTTCCCGTTTTTTGTTCTTCCTGTAAATACCACTCCCCTGTATGGCATTTTGTCTGTCTGATCTAGATAGACTGGCAGTGCTTGCAGGCAGGACCAACATACACCCTATACCTTTGTAGTATCTAATTTGCTCTCGCCCCATGCCTAACACTATGATGAACACAGGGGCATCCCAGCCTTACTTTGAACTCTTCATTCTCCTGTAGAGCTACAAGTGACAGCAGAATTCACACAGCTGCAAGAAATGCAGGAGGGGATATTCCCTATGTGACCACACCACCTTGGGTAGCTTTTGCTTGTTTGGGTTTATAAGGTCCAAGAAAAGCATAAAAAGCAAAGCCATGTGTAAGTATGCGCAGATAAAACCTGCTTTTTTTGTCCCCAAAGACTGTAGAAGTGGTAAGCAGGCAGTGGTTCCTCCAAACTTCTTTCCTCCCATGTTTATAGACACATTGAGCTCTTCAGTGCCTGATGCAACACCTGATCTGACTCCATACGGTTTCTCCTCACCATCTGTATCGTTCCCTCCCAGATAAAGGCCAGAAGGGCTGGACTTTCCTTTGCCAGCAAATGGGCTTCTGGGCAAAGCAGACTCACAGCTGGAAGGATAATTTTAACCAGCTGCTCCTCTGTCCTTCAGACTGGGCACAGTGGCATCCCTGTCAGTCCCTTACTGGTGTATCCTTCCCTGGCTCAGCTTCGTGCATCCAGGTTCTTGTCCTTACAATGCTTCAAACCCACTTCCCTCGAGGATGGTAAATGCTCCTCTTCTCTTGTGGCAATGTTAAAGGTGGATGCTCCACATCCAAGATGTCTTTTAAGAACTGCCAAATGGCCTGCTAAAGCCTGACCAGCCCTGTTCACTAGTGCCTTGTCCTGATGACACGAGAAACTTTAATTTTGGCTGGTGTTACCTGGCACCTGTGGCCCCATCATTCATCCTAGCACCACCCTGTTGCTTGGTAGTGACCAGGGTCGCTGCTCTTGTACCATCAGAATGTGCTACCCAGGCTCTAAAAGGGGTAGGTAATTCCCCATTTGGGGAGGGGGGGATCTCAATCACCCCCATTTTCTCCATGCACTAAAATCACTAGCTGGATTTCAGGAAGAGCACACACCTGATGTTTTTATGCCTGTGTGTCACCCGGCAGTGCTGTTCAAAGGAGGCAGGTGGGGGGATGCCTGAGCTGAGAGTAAAGGAGCTGCAGAGATGTGGGTGGTGGGCAGGCCTGGCGAGGATGCCCGGGCAGAGGCTGCTCCGCTCTGCTGTGCCCCATCCAGGTTTCGGGCGTCTCTCCTTTTTATGAGCTCCACATTCCAGTCTAGCTGGGCTGTTGTTGACTGCACACTTTGCTTTGTTTTATTTTTTATCCTCTTGCCAGCGCACACACAGCTCAGGCAAAACACTTGAATTTTGTCTTTACTTCCTCAGAAGCAGCGAGCCTGGCACCCAGTCAGATTCCCAAAATAATCCAGTAACAACTTAAGTAAACTGCCTGCAGGTGCTGCCCAGCTGCTTCCTTGTGAAAAAGCCTTGAACTCTGCATTGGCCCCTTAAAGCTGGGGAGGGATGGTGTAAGACTTGCTTTTTTGCCTGCCCTTACAACCTGATGCTCTGCTCCTGCTCTGGGGCTGGGACAGGGCTGCCTAACCCTCCTCCTCCTCTCTGACTGCCTGCTGCCGCTGCCTTTTTTCCACTTGCACTCTGAGACCATCTCTAGCATTACTGCCTCTGAGATATTTTGCCATCTCCCCCCACCACAGACAATGGAAGAGGAAAATGAAGCAATTCACAATGATTCCCTCCAGAAACCACCCTAAGCAGAGGAAGGGGGCACAGGCACAGGGACCTGCAACAGAAACCTGGGAAGTCCTGTCCCCATCCAAACCAAGGGGCCTGAAAAGAATGGGGGTTTCATTCCCTGAGCAAAAGCCAGATGACCAGACTTGATGTAGCTTACAGGGGACAGAGTTTAGCCCCAGGTCTGTGCTGTCTATCACATTCTCAGAGATACAGCTGTATGGTGCTGTGGACCTACACTTTCTTTAACCTACCTGGTCTTCCCCAGGGCAGTGTACTGGCACTGGCTCAGGCTCCGTGCAGCTGTACCAGCCTGACCTCTTCCTGGGCTTCAGCTCACATAACCCAGCACCATCCCACTAGGACTGGCAGTGCAAATTAAATCCAGCTTAAAAGAGAGCTGTAAACTGCTGCAAACCTGCACTCAGCTACAGCTGAGCTGTAAACCTGCTCCTGCTGATGTTCGCGGTAGGGAGTTGGGCCAAGGGAATAGTTTTGATAGGTCAATCTCCAAATCCAGTGTTTAAAAAGAGCTTTTCTACATGAAATTTTACACATGCCTGTTTGTGTGTGCCTGCATGCTATCAAAATAATGCTAACCAGTTGTATTTCTACATGCAAATAATTGATATACGTGTTTTCTGTGCCTGTGCATATACACACATGCAGTCACACGCACACTGGGGAGGGGGCATTACATTCAGCTCCCTGTAGTAAACATAAGAAGTAGATTCAGTAATGACCCCAAATATGGACCCAAAAGTTCCTTCTTCTGCTACTAATTGATCTAATGGATCTCGTATTTGTAACCAGGCAGTGGTGTGTATTGTAAGTTTCTTTTTGTTTGCTGCTTTAGAAAAAACAACTACTATAATATAACACATACCATATTTGCAGATGTAATTGCCATGAACAGGCCGGCCCCCTCCTCCCCACCCCTGGCAATTGCTAATAGTGGGTTACTAATAGTTTGGAGCAGTTGCACTTTAATTTATGATGGCAAATTGGGGCAGAAATACTCAGTCATTATGCACACAAATACAATGATATATATGCATATTAATCTATTTTAACAGCAACATGATATTCTAGATCCTTGATCAAATGCACAGTGCTGTTAGAAGGGAAAGCATGATTTGCTTTTATTTAGGTGGGGGAAAAAAGATTCTGGGGGAAAACCGAGACAACAGATTAGTGTCTGATGTGGGAGTAGATTTGTCGTTTCACTGTACACATCTAGCTGCTGTGCAGTCCTCTCCCTCTTTGGAAGAGCATCCTTGCCTTTCTCAGCAATGCTTTACTTCATCTCTGTTGGTCTATCCACACTCTCCCCCCTGTACATTGCTGTCCCTATTACTCCTTGTTTCCTTCTCCCTTTGGTCCCACCCAAGTTTCAAGCACTCTGCCACCCTAACCACTTGAGGGAGAAATTTCTGTGAATCCCTCACTTTTTTTTTGAGACTGCCAGGCACAGCGGGGAAGCTAATAATGCAGCTGCCTGTGCCATGGTTGTTTTGGTCACTTCAAAAAAAAAGAGAGAGGGAAAAACAGAATTAGATGCTCTACAGCTATCAAACTGGCACCTTTCAGGAGTGCTAAATGGTCTTAATAAGTAAATAAAATGCAGGCTATTTATCAGAGAAATCAGAATGGCACCTTTGCAGCTGTTCCTGTCTCTTGAGGAAAAAGATCTAATTAGATATATTTTTTTTTCTTCAATTAAAAAAACACTTAATTTGGAACTACTCCATTCTGCTGAGTAAACATGTGTCTAGGCAAACTTTAAAATACATTTTTTGTACCAGATAGAAGAAAATCTCGGAAGGACCCTCCCTGGTTTATTGGATGGGTGTGTATTGGGACAGGTTTAAAGACATACCTGATGGACCATGACCTTTTAGTATCAGTTAAATCCAGATTTATTTTTTTAAGAAGTATGCTATTGAAAGGCACTGGCAGCCGAGTTAGAGAAGTCTGCCATAGTATTTTCACAGGATCGTTCCAAGGTATTCTGTTGCTCGTGCCAAGCAATAAAACGTTTCTTTTTGTATGCATTTCTAGACACCGCTATGCTCTCAGCACAGGCAAATTATCTTCAAAAGGTACTATTTCACAGAGAAAACTGTTTTAAACAAGGAAGTTTCACTTTTCTGTATCAAGATAATGAAACAAAAAAAGAGGATGGATTTACGTGTTGTACACATAAAATGAGAGAACAGGCGTGTACTCAAATACTGTTTTAATTATTTTTCACTTGTAGTCCTCCATATGTTTGCACTGCAGTCAGTGAACAATAGAAGAGCTCTCCTGTGGTTAATTTTACACCTGTAAAGTCCCCTGGATACAAACTCAGATTGCGTAGCCAAGTGGATAAAGTATCTGGCTTATCTTGCCAATGAATTCATATGCTCCAGGGGGTTAGAGAAGATGGGGAGAATATGAGGAATTCTGTTACTTTGAGTCTTTAGCAGATTTTCATTACTTTCACCCTTTCTATCTCCCAACACCTGAGGAAAGAAACCCCCACAGCTTCAGGTCTTCAGCGCAATCACTGGGAATAAAACCCCGCGGTGTCTCTGGTACGTGCAGGCAACAGGGGAGGAATCCGGGGCTCCCTGTGTGCGGGAGCAAGCAGCGGTGCATGAGCAAGGCCCCAGCACATGAGCCTGCTCCCAGCACAGCCCGGCTGAGGCAGTCGCCTCCCCAGCTGAACAGCGGCAGGGAAAGCTGCACCTCGGGGACCCTTAAAATTTTCCTTCAGCCCTGCCTGTGCTTTTCCTACCGCTTCTCATGACCTGCCGCTACCACATCAATCGACACGCTCTAGCACTTTTTGCCTTCCAGCACACGGGCCAAAGACTCCCAGGTTTCGCGGCCAAGCCTCGCCCCAGGCTCCAGCATGAGTCCGGGCAGGGCAGAGCGCCTGTGCCCCAGCTGCCCCTCCGCTCCCAGGGCAGCAGTGCTGCCCGCTGCCCGCTCCCGACCCGCTCAGGCTGCCAGCGCTGCCTGGAGAGAACGGACTCTTCCGTGTGTCCCTCACCTCCTACAGCAGGCTCAGACCTCCGCTGTAGTCATTACACGTTGCCGTAATAGAAATTAATAGAAATAATTAGTGCTTTGCAATCATGCAGATTTAATATGCCTGGGAGTCTGACACTAATATATCGATAGCATAGTTTACAGTGCATCATTGGTATTCTTTGGGAGCCGTGACCTATATTCTGATGTAAAGGATCCTCAAGGTTCCTTTGCAAATAAAAGTAAATGTTAATTAAAGCACTTTTCTTCAAAAGGCTTTCTTTAAAATGACCTACAATTCCAATATTTGTTTTATGGTGTGCACAGATAGGAGGATTCACAGTCTCACGGGAAATGTCAGATGAATGTAGGAAGGAAAAAGAAAAAAAACCTGTAAGATTAATTCCTTTCTACAGCACATCAGAATACGGACTGGTGATAGGCTACAAGAAGGCTGAAGTGAGGAGGGTACCTATTATGTACAGATGGTTGAAACACTATGTTTTTATCTGCAGAAAAGGTTTGGATCAATTTTTCTTTTTAGTGAAAGGGATGGCTAGGACATACAAAAACGAAATGTAGTCTAACATTTGCATTGCTTTCGAGATAGAGGCTTGGAGGTGTTCTATTTCCCCTTTCATAAAATTCTCTCTTCCAGAGAATTCTCTTACATAGCTTATTTGAGGCTATATCTTTCTACAGAGTCCTTTACAATATATTTTCAGTTACATTCACGGTGCACTTCAGAACATGAGATCACATACAAAATGCAATGCCTTTTGGGGACATAAAAAAAAGTTCCTCTTTTTGCAGAGAACAATTCTTTTTTTTTCGCGCAGTTCTTCCAGTTAGAAGGCCTACTAGAGCTCAGCTAAAATATATGATCTCAGTGTAATATCCTAAGACATTCTGATCACCAACAAATGTTCTTGGTTTTACTGAAAACAAAACAAAAACCAAACCCACAGAGTCCCCAGGGAGTCAGACTCTGCTATTGTCCTCCCATTTCTGATGCAAGTCAGGAGATACCAGACAATACAAATTACTGAGTCACCACTCCCCAAGCTGTATTTGCTTGAAAAACAGCTCTCCCAGCTGACCTTTCCAAGTTAGCAGAAAACATATAAAGACAAAAAAGTGCTCGGTGTTCAAAAAAACCAAGTGCTTTTATGTAGCCAGGTATGCTGTGGAGCTGGGAAAGAGGGAAATCAGACGGACGTCCCAGTGGGGAAGCTCTTGAGATGGAGCTCATTTGGACGGATTTGTTCTGCAAGAAAGTGGGGGCAGAGAAGGGTGGCTCACGGCTACAGGGTATAGGCAGAAAAGGGGAAGGGAGACTGAGGAGGCACTAGAAAAATAAAGGAAATACCTACATTCTAGCACACTGGATACTTAATCCTAAAATAAGAATAAGCAGGGCTTCACTAGTAAACAGGCACATAGGACTCAGAAACTGATTCAGGACAAGGTGTACAGCAGCAGTCTGCTCTTTCAGCACTTTTTCTTTAAATATGCTGGTACTCACCAGGATAAAGCAGAAGATAGATTACACATTATAATATAAGTCTCCTGAGGGGATGCTGCTAAAAGGCTGTCAGCAGAAAGAAAAAAAAGTGTTCAAAGTGTGCATGTAGGGTTAGGGACTCGACATTTCAACTCATCTGCAGCTGGAGATGAGAGGCATTTACATTTGTTCCCCTGGCTGAAGACCTAACATTGATTACAAAAGCTATTTCAAAATAGTTCTAGCTTAAAAATATTTATTCACACATAACACATATAAAATAAAAAAATTTATATAGCTACACTTCAAACAATCTTTCCTACCTCCAGTAAGATCTGCAAAGAGATTACTTACAGTTTCACTTGGGTTTGAGTCAGGCCTTCAAATAAAGGCCAGAATTTACTTAATTACTGTAGTGCTGATGGGCTCTGTTCAGAAATCCTTTTGCATAAAGCATTGTGTATAGAAACAAAAATAAAGTGATCTCTGGCCCAGGAAGCTTTCTTGTCATGGTTTCAGCATCCCTTTACTTTGTGAATGAGTGGCTTTTCTTAATGATCACCTTCATTTTCCTGGCATTTAACTGAATGGACTTTCTCTGGAGAAATTTAAGACACAGGAAACATCTCCATAATCCAAAATTTTGAAGATTATGTTTCTGCATTTTACAAAGCAGTGAGGATTCACTGGTTGCTATTATGACCATATTCTTAGATCCCTGTGACAGAGGGGAAGCTGGGGCTTTGGCTCACATTCCCTCAGCAGAGATTTGTGGTAGCCTAAGGCATTGTCACTCCTCTTGGTCTTTCTTTCTGCCTTCACAGAAGTCAGCAGAAGAGCATTTGGGCAGCACCTCAGCCACTGCTGTTCAGAGTCCAGGGTACTCGTGCAAGCTCACATGCCAGACTATGAACTGGAGTGGGTAACTTACGCAGTTGCAATGAGGTCAGTAAGCCCTAGGAGGAGAATGGAATAGCTAAATTTGCAAAGCTTGTCTAACTGCCCACAACACCCATTTCCTACATTTGTTCCTTGTGATCATTTGATGAGTTATTATACTGATTTTCTTTTCTTTTTTTTGTTTGAATGAAGCTTTTATTCGCTAACCTACATTCTGATCCTTCAACCATGTTTCCATATGCCAGTTTTTCCTACCTTGAAGAGTCATAAATAGTATGGTTACACACTCAGATGCTGTTTGCAGAACTGGGCCATAGGCTCAAGTATCAGTGTAGTAAATTCAAAGCCAAGCAAAAGCTTGACTAGGTTTTCTTCCAGACTAAGCAAGACCAGGTTTTGCCCACAGTTTCTGAGAAAAGGCTTTCTTAGGACAAGTGCATATTTAAAGTGAAATTGAGAAAAGCCACAAAAATACAAGAGGTTTCAATGCTTGGGGTGTGTGTGGGGGGTTTATCTTTTATAAAGAATATGCCATCTTTGTTGTCTTGTCATAGGAAAGGTATCCTTTACTGTTGCTACAGTAAGATCTCCATGTAAAAACATCTCACTGGCTACGTGGAGGAAAGTAAAGATTTTTTACAGATTTGCTTTTGTTTATCTCTGCTTCCAGTGAACACTGAAAGTGTAGCTGTATAGAATCACATCCTTAAAAAAAAAAAAGGGGACAAAATGTGCTCAACTAGCACTTCCATGAGATCACACAGCAGAAAAATAATCCTCACTTATAATCCAAATACATGGAAGGATGGAAAGAATGTTTTATGGAAAACTATCTTACTGGAATTTAAAAAGAGTTCTGCAATGTGTGGAAAACAAATATGTTTTAATAGGCTGCTGGTTTAAATGACTGGATTTATTTCCAAGAGGGTCATGACCATGAAGTAGAAAACTAACTCTCCCTTCAGAGCAGTGGCAAAAGGGGAACAGAAAACAGTGACACTGAAATGTTATCTTTGATCTCTTAAAGGAAGCGGCAGAATGTTGTTGAGGTTTTTATTGTTGTTGTTGTTTTGTGGTCCCTGGGGTGTTTGGGTTTTTTTCTTGTTTTGTTTTGTTGGGTTTTTTTTTTCCTACAGGCTTCTTAAAAAAACCCTCTGTATTTTTCTCACTTTTCTCAGTTTGGAGTCAATAAATTACCTGTAAATACATTTAAACAAAACCAATCATATCAGTATTGCATTATTATTAATTACTCAATGTTTTCACCTTTCTCTGACAACTGGGGCGAGGGGAGGGGGAAATGTGCCTACGTACTTCATTTTCATGTCCCAAGCACCCAAGCTCCTTTCCTATAGCTGTTAAAACAAGTGTAGTAGTATGGAACAGTCAAAAACTTAAAATACAATTTTTATATTTTTTCCACCCAGTGTCAACACTCTGGATTCCTAGACACTTGGGATTTGTCTATATGCAGTTTAAAAGGTGTGACGTTAGAAGGCATTAATTGGCATAAGACGAGTGTACATCAGACAAGCCATGTTTGCAGCAACCTGAGCATTAACTCCTGTGGCTTGAACTAACTAGAAGCATGGACTGCCTTCTGCATACTGAAAGGCACCAGTCAGCAAATATTGGACATCTTATTCTGTATTAGTCCACACAATACCTAAACTAAGCAATTTAAGGCATTCAATAGAAAAGACATGTACAGCATTCTATTAGCAATATATTTTTTCGTCTTTGGTTAGCAACTTCTGCTCCCAAACAGACCTTGCAGATTTCACATCTGCTTAGGTCCCTTCCTTTTCTCAAGTCTTTTTGGCACTCAGTACACTTTCACTGCCATGTCATTCTGAAGTCTTCCCGAAGCTAGAATGGCAGTTTGTTTCAGTAAGTTTCACCTGTCCAAGTACTTCAAGATATAGCTACCTCCCACATCTGAAAATCCCCTCAGTTTGGGCTGGTTTGTTGCTCTCTGTCATGCAACTGGAACCTTTCCTACCTCAAACTAGGCACCCATGATATTTTTAAATGTCTTCTGGCCTACAATATTGTTATACAGCCTTCTGAAACCTGACACTACAAGCAGGAAGATGTCCTTCCGGACAACCTGTGGTCCCTTCGTACAGTTCTGGGAATTTCCCAAGCCTCATGCACCTGCCTGCCTGCCGACGGCTCTGGAGTGCTCTTCCTCAATGGGGCTTACAAAGCAGATGCCAACCTCAGAAAGTTCACGCTAGCAGATTAAATGCCAAAGAATCTGCTAAGGCTGTGAGAGAAGAGGATGCTGATCCTGGTGTTCCATCACCCCTGCATTTTATTATTCATAGAAAACTGTATGTGAACAGTGTGTTAAAGATTTACAGATTATGTGAAAAGTAAATAAAACAAAAACAGCACCTCACTGAACAAACCAATCCAAACTCAAATTAGATCATTTTTAAATGGAAAGACAGCTTAAAAGGATAAAGCTCAGCTAAAAGTGAAACTTCACTTGTTCAGTGTGAGCACCAAAATCAAATTCTCAGAACTGCATCATTCTGTCAGAATATTTAATACTTCTTTCAGTCAGTGAAGTTTTTGATTTCTCAGAATTCTGGCTCTTGGTAGGTGATGCAATAGCCCTTCACTTTACCTGGAGTAAAAGCCCTGTTTCCAGTGCAGAAGTGAATTTCATGGAGTAGTATAATCAATGACACCTCACCACTTAAGGGGTGTGGGGGAGGGAATGTATTCTGAACTTGTAAGTTAAATACCTACATAAGCTCATAGTTTGGATGGCTTTTGAAGTCGACAGTTCCCATCTCACTTCATGCACAGGTGTCATCATACCATATACTGAACAAAAGGCATCAGTGATTATGCAAGAGAACTACAAAATTATCACACTGCCATATCTATAAAAAAAATTAGAAATAAAGAACTGCACAAATATTTAGCCCTTTCTACATCATATTCTAAAATCCTATGAGCACTTCCATCAAACAATCTGAACAAACACTTGAAGAAGATAGAATATAATGATATTTGATATTGCTCTAAGGGATGAGTTCTGGCTATTAGAGCTGAACATGTCTGTGAGATGGGTTATTCACACACATGCCGTGAAACCAGCAAAACTTTTGACCAGAGCCCCAAGGGGCACTAAGAGGCCTCAGCTGCCCTGAGCAGCGTGCCCCGTCCCGCTGGGCCACCCCTGCACCTGGGCCCAGGACCTCCCTGCAAGCACAGCCCTGACCTCGTCCCTGCAGGGCCACGGTGCAGGCTGGCTGTGCCCAGTCCGGTCTCCAGCAGCCTCCCTCACTGGGCAGGGGGACCAGGGCATCCCAGTCACAGCCATGCCCCCCTCAAACCCATGTTGCAACACTGTCTCTGCTGCTGCCACTGGGCTCCGCACCTGACTTGTTACCCTGTCTCCTCTGGGACTGTCAGCGGTCCCTGCAGGTCACCGCCCCAGCCCTGACCAGAGCAGCCTGTCAGAAGAGGCAGGGTGCTGCCTGTGCTGTGGGTGCCCTCAGCCTCCTCAGCTTGCTCTCCCTCGCTGGGGGAGCACCACTCAAGCTGCTCCCTGATGTTAAGTGCAATGAACTATTATTCTCATGTGTTAGACAACAGCACGCAGGGATCCATCTCACAAACGCATAAGTCATCCACACTATGACAGACAGGTAAGGAAGACCAGAAGTATTCCATGAAGACTTGTCTCCCAGCTCCTACAGAAAACCCTTTAAGGGACTGCCAGGCTCAGGGAGACCAGCGAATGTTTGCTCTGCTCATTTCACTTGCTCACATATCAACCTATCTTCTCCAGCAATGTGGGAGCAAGCACTAAGAAATCTGCTGGAAGTTTCTAGCAGCATATCTAATCTGAAGCAACACTGCCGAAGAGCAGAGGAAGAGCTCATACAGAGAGCTTATCAGTCACCCAATAGCTACTTCAAGAATCTAAACTTTAAAAGACACCAAGCCCCCCCCCCCAGACAAACAAACAAACCCCCAACCAAACCCCCACCCTCTTCATATTGTAGAAGGAAGGGAAAGGCACTCCCTTGCAATTTTTTCCAACTACTATGGAAGCATTGTGTTGGAAACAGAATCATTAAGGTGTTGCTCTTGCAGTAAGATTTATTTATAGGAACAAGGATCTGACAGCTCATATGGCAAGACCCAGTACTGCAGGTCTGACGTACACAAAACCTCTGCTGAAATCCACAAGAGTTGCAAGTGAGAACTGGAGGTCGGGATGGAATTTTGCCATGGTGTTTATTTCCATATCACTGCCAAAGTCTAGGGTCAATCCTAAAATGAAAATTAATACTAAAGTATTTTAATACTTGTGTAATATATAAAAAAAAAGATATTTTCTTTTTGCCTGTCATAGTTATACGTGTAATTGTTAATATATCGTATGAAAATACTGTATGCACCACCATTCACAAGGCTACAATAGATGCATCAAGAAAGCATAACATTTTACATGTTACCAGGAAACGTGCACCAGCTCCTGGACATGAACAGCACTAGATTAGAGGGCTGTCAAGTCTGATGCCAGAAGTACCAGGTGAACTATGAAATATCATCTCAAATCCAAAGACATCAATCATGCATGAATAAAGCAGCACAGCTCTACTGTACAGGGGAAGGACTCATATTGCATTAGGGACAGGTATTAGGACTACAAAGATGGAGGACAGGTGGCGAATTCTCAGTGTTTCAAATGAACAGATTACCTTCCAGCCCTGTTTTATTCCTTGAATAAGGACTAATACAGAAACTGATTCCACTGCGTGTAGAAGGCCTAGTCTACTGAAAAGGCATCAGTTCAGAGGAGTTTCTTAAAGATTTTACTCAACTCCTACCCTTTTGTGGAGATCTCCATTTCTGATAGCTCACAGAAAGCTGTTACTGGTGAGTAAAGTCCAAAAAAATTTGCTTTGGTTTACTGAATCATTTAAGGCTGTCTAAATTTGGAAATCAGCTCACCTCAATCAGAAGGTCTCCTCAAAGCCCTGGTTCTTGAAAGGAGATCAAAAGGATCTTTTCAGATTAAACTGTACCAGAACTGTAGATCAATGGTGCAAGAAATATTTAAGACATGGATATGTAGTCAAGGAGCTATATGCTAGTTTTATTTGTAAAATACTTTATTCCTGACAGCAAAATAGTGTAATTTTATTTTATAAAAGTTGATACATTTGAAACAGAAACACGAAAACTATTTCTACTTTTGTTCAATTATTCAATTCTCTTTTCCATATGGAAGCTATCAGTATGTACCACACCAGCAGGTTTGGCCCAACACAGATGGCCAGATTGCTGCAGCTCATCCTGCTGGTGCATGCGTTGTGGCCGATGTGCTGGAGGAGGGACAGCAGCCGCTTGAGGAGGAGCAGGAGATTTGCTGCAGGCAACTTGTTGGCCACCCTGCGGGAACAGGAACACAATGTTAAAAAAGCAGATGTTGCCACAGCCGTCCCTGAAGCTCGCCCAGGGCAGGTGGGAGCCAGCGGCTGTGTTGCGCAGATTTCCAGGTGCTCTCAGCCAGTGGTCAATGCTCCTGCGCTTCAGGAAGGAAGCACGGTGTTGCTTCCCAGCTCCGGATTTCACCCAAGCCCACGCAAAGGAAGGCTCCCTGTCCGTGCCCTCTCCCCCGAAATCCAACCCCACCCCAGCAAGAGCAGGCTGCCAGAAAACATGTCTTTTTATGGAGTCCGTCCCTCTGCAGGGAAGTCCCAGGCCTCTACCAGTCCCTGCTCAAAAGGCAGGCTGCTGGCACACTTACACTGTCAGCTCTTCCACCTTTGCCTGCTTGTTTGGCTTCTCCGTGGCTTGCATCCAGTCCTTGTAGACATCGATGATGAGGAACTTGCCGGGGATGCTTTGGAGGAAGTCCTGCAGTGCCAAGAGCTCCAGGTGAGCCTTTGACCACTCCAGGCCAGCCAGGAGCATATCCAGTTGCAGACCAGAAGCGCTCATCTTCAAGATGATGGCCAGCAGCAGTGCAGGCTGGCTTCCCAAGTCAACGTCCACACTGCCGTCCAGGGCCTCCCTCAGTTCCCGAAACACTGGCAGGTCTCCAGAATATGCCCTCTGTCGATGGCCCTTCCTGATGCAGGACAGCCGGCAGCTCCTGCAGGAGGGACTGGAGGACAGTTGCTTGGCTGGAGAGCTGCCTTGCAACAGCGGTGGCCAGAACACTGGCCCAGACCTCGCTCCTTGCCTTCCCAAGGGGGCTGGCACCAAAAGGGTGTGCTGGGGGTAAAGAACCAAATCCCCTATCCTCAGAGCTCCATGGTTCCTCTCCTGGGGATGCCACCTCTACGAGAAGGCGCAGGGCTGGGGACCCCCTGGCCAGGCCGGCTTACCTGGATGGGCTGGGGCAGCGTGCCATCCTCCCTGCAGAGGGCTGCCAGGGGCTGGCCAAAGAGCACCTGGCTGCAGCCGGAGCCCACCCGCCCTGGCGCCTGGGCAGCGGCCAGGGTCTGCCACAGAGCAAAGGGCCAGGGCAGCCCCCTCCTCCTGCTGCTGCTGCTGCTCCCTCCTGCTGCAAAGGAAAACAGAGCAAGAGCCCGTCAATGGAGACCACCAGGCCAGTGCTACTGGAGCCTGCCCTGCCCTGCACTGCCTGCAGCATGGTGGCAACACTCAGGGGGCAAGTGAGCAGAGCTCCTGCTGACTCCAGCCGAGGAGCAAGGACCCATCTGCCCAGCTCTGAGGATAGACTGCTTGGCAACGTCCCCTCTGCCCCTGTGTGCAAGGGAGAGACAGCAGGTGGGAAGGAAGGGACCCCGAGGTCTCAGCTCTCTCCTGCTGCAGAGCGATGGGAACCGACTTGCTTGGGGCAAAGGGCAGCCACAGCAGCATCCCATCTTCTGCAGAAGTGCTGGTTGCAGGAGGAAGGAAGGCCCTCCCTGCCTTTCTTTCTCAAACTCACCTGCTGAGAGGCAATGTCCCCCTCCATTTCCAAAAGGGACTAGCGGAGGCCCTTGCTTGGGATCAGCCTGCAAGAAACAGGCTTTTCTTGGAGAACAGCCCTGCAGCAGAAAGGGCCACCGGCGAGCTGCCACCTGGCACCAGCAGCCTGAGTGCAGCAGAGCTGGGATTGTCTGCCCTGCTGGGGTCTCTGCCCCACAGGGCAGGTTTCCTCCCAGCACTGCCAGCAAGGATGTGCCGGCGTTCCTGGTGGTTCCCCAACCCTCTCAGCTCCCTAGGTGGCACCACGGGACCCTCCCACCAAAGGTCACCCCACTCTCCAGAGATCCCTGGCACTCTGGCACAGCAAGAGGCAGGTAAAGGGCAGCCATTCTCACCTTTGCCTGGCCCTCAATCAGGTCTCCAGGCACTTAATGTCCTCCACTGGGCAAGAGAGGAGTGGAAGAAGGTGAGAAGCGATGCTTCTGCTGCTCGGCTGGAGGACCAATGCTCAGGGGACAGAGCCAAGACGAGAGTGACACATATGGCATGGCAGCAGCTCAGCTCCTTCTCCAGGAGTTTGATGGAGGGCAGTTGTGTCACTTGGGCTCTCTTTGCTCCTTCTGCTTGCCTGTGCACTGGGAAGGGACAGAAAAAGAGTAAGCCCTAAGCCACTGCTGCTCTTTCCAGCAAGATGCATCCCAACCCCACCCCTGGGTACCACCCTTGAGCCAAGCACTGAGCAGAGCTCCCTGCAAAGCTCCTGCCTGCCAGTCACTCAGTTCTGCTTCCCCGCCTGCCTCTCCCTTCTGCAAACAGAGGAAGAAGAGGCTTTCTACTCCCGCTCTTCCCCCCGCCTGCTGCCTGCAGCCGTGGAGGTACCTCTCCACAGCTGGAGAGCTGTGTTCCCCCATACGGCCATGCCTGGAGTTTCGCCCCGGCTTACCCCAGCAGTGTGCCCACCTACAGCTCCTTCAGCACCCAGGAGCTGCAGAAAGAGAGGAGAAACAGCGTCAGGCCCCGCTGCCCCCCCAGCCAGCGGGCGCCTGCACAGCCCTGCCCCGTGGGGAAGGACACGGAGGGCAGGACAAAGCCCTGTGGGGCAGGACAGAGGCACTGCCAGAAGCCTGGCTCCCTCTGTTCTGCCTTTTGGCCTTCCCTTCTGGTGACCAAAAGGTGATCAGGGGATGCAGGATGTAGAAATGCCCACCGTCGCTCTTGTTCCAGCTGCCTGCATGCCCACCCCTCAGCCCCCACCTGGCCAACCCAGCCTCTGTCCCTCCCTGCCGGTTTGCTGCCCGCTCCCTGCCCAGGCTCTGCACAGGGGGCAGAGGCCATTCACAGGATGGTGTGGGCATGGTTGGGAACATCTCCTGACCCTTGCCAGCCCTGACCGCAGCTGCCAGACCCCAGAGAGGACGGGGGCCAGCACCGCCTCACACTGCCCAGCGTGCCGTGGGATGTGGCACCACGACTCACACAAATATGGCAAGGCAGGAGCCGGTGGGCCAGGCAAGGGTGAAGGAGCTGCTGCCCTCGCTGCTGCCATCCTCCTGTTCTCCTTCCTCCCTCGCCATCTCTGTCCACTCAGCACCCACAGCTGGTCCAGGGCCAGGTACAGCTGTGGGCGCGCAGTGTTGCCATGTCTGCAGAAAGGAGAGGCAGGCGGTGAGATAGAGGCTGCCTCCTCGGGGTCTCCCAGGCAGAGCCTTATCTCCCACCTGCCGTTGCGATGGACATTGGTGCAACCAGCACCAAGGTCCTGGGGCCTGGGATGGGTGCCAGGGTGTCCCTGCCCTGGTCCCAGGGCCAGGGATGGGGGAAAGGCAGCTGGGTCTGATGGTCTGTCCTGGTTTTGCCTGGGATAGAGTTAATTTGCTTCTTAGTAGCTGGTACAGCGTGTTTTGGGTTTAGCGTGAGAATACTGTTGATAACACACTGGTTTTTAGTTGTTGCTAAGTAGCGCTTATCCTAAGTTAAGGATTTTTCAGTTTCCCATGCTCTGCCAGCAAGCAGGTGCACAAACGAGAAGCTGGGAGGGAGCGTGGCCAGGACAGCTGACCCGAACTAGCCAAAAGAATATTCCATACCACAGGACGTCATGCTCAGTATATAAACCGGGGTTGCTGGCTGGGAGGGGCGGATCGCTGCTCGGGCATCAGTCAGTGGGTGGTGAGCAACTGCATTGGGCATCACTTGTCTTTTCTTGGCTTGTTTTTGGTTGGTTTTCCTTTTTTGTTATATTCCTTTTCATTACTACTAGTAGTAGTAGTAGCATTGTTAGTATTATGTTTTATTTTACTCTGGTCATTAAATCGTTCTTATCTCAACCCACGAGTTTTACTTTTTTTTCCGATTCTCCTCCCCATACCACTGGGTGGGGGGAGAAGTGAGTGAGCAACTGTGTTGTGCTTAGTTGCTGGCTGGGGTTAAACCACAACAGACCTTTTTTGGCACCCAATGTGGGACCCATAATGACAGATCTGACCAGAGTGTGTTAAACCAAATTTGTTACAAGCATTCATTATATTAGTTTAATAGTCGCTGGTCACAATATCGATCTATTGGTTCTCAGACTTGTGGTGCTCGTTCTTACAGTTGTGTTATGTATCACCTCACTTGCCGTCCCTGTGCTGCTGCTTATCACCCATAAGGTGAGGTGCATTAAAGTTTTCGCTGTGCTGTACTATGTAACACTGGTTTATGGTACGATAAAATTATCAGTCGTGGGACTAATCCGGTATCCGGGCTCAGCATCGCTGTCACCCCCGTACTTAGGGAGGCATCTAGTGGGCACGATTAATAATTACACCTGTTACCTTTTCTCCTCGGGGCGCCAGCCTGTGGGGAGACATCTTCCCACATCTTCCCCTTCTCCCCAGGCAAACTACAACAGTGTTTGAGAATTTTGCAAATTTTGAATGTCCTTGGGATGTTGAAACAAGCATGGTCCTATGTCTAGGAACCAGCATGTTCCTGAATGCGGTTCAGGTCTTGTTTAGGGTTAAAAAACTATTTAAAAATACCACCCAGAGATCAGCCCCCACAACAGGCACTGCAGCTGCTCAAACCCCAGCAATGGGTGATGCAGCTGAACCAGAGACTCAACCAGTGCCAGTATCAGTTGCACCTAAACAGTAGAAATATAAAAAATCAGTTTGTATAGTGAGGGATGAAGATGAACCAGGGTCATCATGTGAACAGAATGAAGAGGCAGAACCAGAGAATCACCTGATCCCTATCCCTGAGTGAGCTGCAGGATATGTGAAAATATTTCAGCCATCATGCAGGCAAGCACATTATCACCTGGCTGCTCCAATGCTGGGATAACAGAGCCAGTAGCTTGGAATTAGACAGTAGGGAAGCCAAGCAGCTGGGATCCCTTTCTAGGGAAGGGGGTGTTGACAAAGCGATTGGAAAAAAGACATAATCCTTCAGCCTCTGGAGGCAGCTTCTGTCAGGCATGAGGGAAAGGTATACCTTCAAGGAAGGTGGTGTACGTTACCTAAGCAAGTGGACTACCATGGAGAGAGATATCCAGTAGGTGAAGGAATTAGTCACACAGGACCTGGTTTGTTATGACCCAGCCAACGTGCGGTTACCCACAGATCCAGGTGAAGACCACCGCACACGACCTATGTGGTGGAAGTTTACAGGGAGTGCACCATTGTCATATGCCAACTCATTGACAGTAATGGACTGGAAAGACAAAGAGGGACCAACAGTGGATGAACTGGCTGGCTGATTCAGGCAATACAAAGAAAGTCTCTCCTCCTCCCTCATCTTGGCTGTAGAGAAACTGCAAGACATACTAGCTGAGAAACTGCCCGAGCATTCCAGCAATTTGAGGGTAAGTTCTGCCTCCCACCTGTACTGACCAATATCTCAGCTATTAGGAATAATTTTCCCTCTGTTCAAGAGAGAGGAGATAGAAGGTACACACCATGGGGTACCCTGTGGTCTTACCTGAGTGAACACGGAGAGGATATGATGAAGTGGGTTGCAAAAATCTGCCCTGGTCCTAGATGCACAGGTATGTGAATTGCAAGGAAAACCAATAACAGATGAGGGTTCTTCCAGGAAAATTGCTGCTCCAGTCTCTGATGGGCAGTGTGAGCTGTGTGCCAGACAGAGTGGAAGGGCTGATCTTACTACTGATCCTATGAGATGGAATTCTAATCCATTTTTACAAAAAGTGAATGGAGAATCCTATCACCAGGACTAGAGGGGCCAGGTGGAGGAGAGGGAAAGACGGGTTTACTGGGCTGTGTGGATCCAATGGCCTGGCACATCAGACCCACAGGAGTACAAGGCTCTAGGAGACACGAGTGCACAGTGTACCCTAATGCCATCAAGCTATAAAGGGGTAGGACGCATTTGTATTTCTGGTGTGACAGGGGGATCCCAAGAGTTAACTGTATTGGAGGCTGAAATAAGCCTAACTGGGAATAAGTGGCAAAAACACCCCATTGTGACTGACCCAGATGCTCTATGCATCCGTGGCATAGACTATCTCAGGAGAAGGTATTTTAAGGACCCAGAGGGGTATCAGTGGGCCTTTGGTATAGCTGCCCTGGAGGCAGATGGAATTAAACAGCTGTCTATCCTGCCTGGTCTTTCTCAAGACCCTTCGATTGTGGAGTTGCTGAGGGTTGAAGAACAACAGGTGCCAATTGCTACCACAAGAGTGCACTGGCGGCGATATTGCACCGAGACTCCCTGATTCCCACCCATAAATTGGTCCATTGACTGGGGAGCCAAGGAGTGATCAGCAAAACTCATTCACCCGTTAATAGTCTCATATGGCCCCATGCAAAAGTCTAATGGAGAGCAGAGACTAACAGTTGACTATCGTGGCCTGAATTAAGTCACGCCGCCACCGAGTGCTGTTGTGCCGGACATGCTAGAACTTCAATATAAATTGGAGTCAAAGGCAGGCAAGTGGTATGCCACAACTGATATTGCTAATGCATTTTTCTCAATCCCTCTGGCAGCAGAGTGCCAGCACAGTTTGCTTTTACCTGAAGGGGCGTCCAGTACAACTGGAATCAACTGTCCCAGGGGTGGAAACACAGCCCCACCATTTGTCACGGACTAATCCAGACTGCACTGGAAAAGGGTGAAGCTCCGGAACACCTGCAATACCCTGATGACATCATCGTATGGGGCAACACAGCAGAAGTTTTTGAGAAAGGGAAGAAAATAATCCAAATCTTTCTCAAAGCCAGTTTTGCCATAAAACAAAGTAAGGTCAAGGGACCTGCACAGGAGATCCATTTTTTAGGAATAAAATGGCAAGATGGACATCGTTGGATCCCAATGGATGTGATCAACAAAATAGCAGCTATGTCTTCACCGTCTAATAAAAATGAAACATGGGCTTTCTTAGGTGTTGTGGGTTTTTGGAGAATGGCCTTACCTGGAGTCTCTGGCAGAAAGCACTGGGGGACACCCAAGGCCGGCCCCTAGGGTTTTGGAGTCAGGGATATCGAGGATCTGAGGCTTGCTATACTC
>VYZV01034401.1:10824-33997 GCA_013401275.1 Pandion haliaetus | reverse complement strand
ATAAGCCTTGTTACCGAGGCTTGCTAATTCTGGCAGTTATTTTCCTGCAGACATTGTACGATGGTTCAGGTTTTCAGACAGCATTCACTGGGGTAGCTGTCCAGAGCGAGTACACTGTATGTCCCCTGAACAGGAATAATTCAGAAAAGCACAAGATTTTTTAAACAATGCAGAATCCATGCTTTTGAAAGCATGAAATGTAGCTAAGAACTGAAACTCTGGCTATATGTGAATTCTGTTTGCTAATTTCTTTAAACTTAAGTCCTGTTAACCAAAGAAATTGGCAGGGTCTGGAAAGTTAACTTCCATGGCTGACATGGATATTCAGTGCATCTTTGCTTGGTATTTGTAACTGCAAGCCATAGGCGTTGAACTGAATCTTAATATAATTTTAAATTAAATTTTGTCTACTGCATTTTGCTTAAGATATTGTTAACATCTAAGGAAAAAGTAAGGTAAAAAACTTGCTAGAAAGAAAAACAGGATTAAATTATGTCTTGAGAGGCATGGTTCATAACACATGATCAAAGATGTACCAAGAGGTGTCGTATTTTACACACCATTGTTGGTTTCACTGATGTCAATATGGAGAGAAAGTTGAACTTTCATCTAAAGTCCTGTCTCTCAAATATCCGTACTCACTTTTGAGAAACTACAGCTCCAAGATGGTGTCCTCGCTATTAGGCATCAGGCAATATAATAATGGAGAGCTACTGCTTTAGACATGCTCATCATGCATGCTATGTCACAGGGTGGCACCTGACTGGGCTGGAAAAAGGCCCCAACACTCCTAATAGATTTGGCATATGCTTATAGCAAGAGTAAGGTTTCATGTTAGCACGGGATTTTGAAATCTTCTGTTTTCAACCCACAGTTGAATTGAACTACAGAGTCTGGAAGGCATCTGCACTGGGCAATAGGACAGAATTTGGACAGAATACCTGTATACATAGCCTGTGAAGAATTGCTAAGCATCAAGCAGATTCAAGCTTCTTGTTTCTGCTTTGGGATTAAAGCCAAAGAGCAGATACAAATAACTTGAGCACAGCTTTTTTAAAAAAAGAAAATGAATCCTTTCCTAAATAATGGATTATAATTTTGTATTTATAAATCATTTATTAAATTTTCAGGTGTTTCCTGAGATTCATATTGAGTCACATACCAACATGCATTCAAACCATCTTTAAAAAAACATCTTACATTAAATATGATATGAAATGCATAACAACTCCCAAGGAGAATTCCACAACATAAGTGGAACACCCATGTAACTTCTTTTTTCCCATGTAAACAGAGATGTATGATTAAAGTCTGAGCTTCCATGGTTTTGATGCATACAAGTATGCATTACACACACAGTCTCAGCAGGCACACATTATGCAGTCACAGCAAAGAAAAAGTAAATTCCTCACTGAACAAGAAGGAGGAGATTTTTCACTAGTTCTGTTGAAAGGCAACAACAACTTAGAGAAATGAGGAATTATTGCATACTCCTTTTTTCTCCATGATTTGGGATAAAATTATTTACTGATAATAAGGAGCTAAAACAGTACTTCAGCTAAAAATTGTTTCTGGAAGCTATAATCCTCAAGAATTTCTTACCATTCAAAGAGTAACTACACAAGTGTGTAAGATTAACTAGGTAATGTAAAACCTAAGTAAATTATTAATCCAAGTTAAGCCAGAAATAACAACTTGCCCTTTAATATTTTGGGGGTAAATGATATATGTTAAATTACTCCAGACACACAGTTGCTGAAAGCTAGAATTAATCCAGGAGACACGGTCTAGTTCTTTGTAGTATTTTTGTTCTATGGAGGATGTAAATTAACTCATTGGTTTCAAATACCATAAATAATACAGATTATGTCAATATGCACAATATTTTATGTCAATATGTTACTTTTACATTATGACCTCCATTCTTTCTCCAAAGCCCAGTGCATAAATTATCTTTTAAGACGTTGCCCCAGTCATGTAGAAGAATACAGGCTATATGCATCATGTATACTGCTGCATTCAACTTCAAAGTAACTGTGTTTGCCTCATTCACCTTATTACAGGAGACATGGAAAACTCTACTCAGTATGCCAACAGCTAACAAGATACCCAAGCTAAACACAGCTCTTGTGCGGTCATGGGTATCCCAAAAGCTTCTACTTACATTATCCCATTATCTGAACATGAGTTTGGGACAGAGAGAAATAAATGTGGCTGGATTCCACTGCAGCTTAATTCATTTGATTCTCCCACTACACCAAAACCATAAAACTCTGAACCACAGGTATTCCATTGCCTACAGTGTGGTGCAGAGAGCTAGATCTGAATGAGAAACAGTTGTTCCCGTCTCACAACAATCAAGATTTCATTTATTTTCCCACTTTACGCTATAATGATTTCCATCCTTCCTCCAAAAGCACAGTCTAACCTCCTTGTAGAATATCTAGCAATAGATTAGATAGATTAGCGATAGATTAAGACATTTGCCTGACATGAGAAAAAAGTCAAGCCCCTAATTCAAATACTGTATCAATCATTTATAAAACTCATATCATTTCCAGCAGTGGAAATTTGGAAATTTGCTGCCAGAGCAGACAAATAGAACACAGCCACAGCACCCACTTGAGTCACATCACAGGAATGAACACGGAGTTTCTTCACTCCTCCTGTGCAGCTAACTCTTCTTGGGCATGTTCTCCAATCCTGTTAATAAACAAATATTGACTAGTTTCTATTGAGGGTTTTCAGAAAACATTACTCCCTTTTATAATGCCATTCAGTCAACACTTCAACTTAGTGGATTTCCTACTCCAATTGTATTTTGAGGGTGCATTTTCAGAGAGTTGTACCTCTCATTTAAAGCAGAAATCCCATTCTTGATAAAAATGCCTCTTACCAGCCTACAAAGAGTTCTGGTTTGAAGAAATCTGACCAATAAAATATCTAGTTAGATAATTTCTGATTAAACAACTAGAATTATTTAGCAGTTTGGGGGCTTGCATCATTTGAAAGCAGGACAATTAGTAAGAATATAAAAAAGGGCTTATGCTTTTGCAAGGAACTGAGATAAAAAGAAAACCAACATTTGACAACTTCAGGGAACTAGTTTAAAAAAGACATTATAGTGACTTACTATGGTACTATGGTGTACATCACACCTTGCAATCTACATGCAATTGACATTGATATAAACGAATGTTGTTTATCTATTCCTGAGGGAAGAATTTATTTTTAAGAATGCAAATACAGATTACATATTTAAATTAATGAAGCATGTAATGTATGTCAAGGACGAATTGCACAGAAATTTTTTTACTAGTTTTAATGCTATCTGTAGCAGTTTTCACACATTCTTAAATTAGTCTGTAGGCATTTTGAAGGTTAAAGAACAATGAACTTTGAGAACATAGTCAGGAAGTTCAATGTGAAGAATAATATAAATCATATGCTGGAAGGGTAGCATTTCAATTTTGCCAGAGGCAAGGCAAAAAGCATAAAAACAAGTGTGTTAAATGGAAACTTGTTACATGAAAAGTAAAGGTAAGAAAGAAATAGTAAGACTAAAGCTGAGACTGAAAATTACACATTTAACATGGTTGTTTTCTGCAATGTCTCTCTTATTCAAGCTTTACAACCTAAAGAATCAAAGACAGTGGGTGCAGTGACTGCATAAATTAGAGCAGCATTTAGCAATAAGGCAAACAACTGTAAGCTTTGGAGGAGTGTTCTGAAAGTATATATCTGGAAGTGTAAATGCTGCCCAGCACACCAAGGAATGTCCTCTACACTTACTATTACACACTGATTATTCCATAAATTCTTCCAGTTCCATCTGAACACTACTAGAGGCTCATGAGTGGGACTAAGACAAATACTCCCTGAGAAAAATAGCAGCTGGAATTGCACTACTGTGTCATTGAGCCAAATTCTGTTATGAAACTCCAACTATTAAGTTTTAGACTGGTATATGGCCAGGCTTCAGCCCATCCGTGTGAAAGAGGCCCTATATTCAGTGCACAGCCAATCCGACACCATAGGTGCCAAAACTTACGCAAAGTATGTACTCTAAACATGGGCAGTGAGTCAAGCTTTTAAATAACTTCATTATCAGTTTTAGGATAACATTTTTAACAGATGCAGCTGGTTAGAAAATATCTAGCATATCTCTGCTCTAGCCTTTTCTTGCTCGCAGTGGTTGAAATTTTACCACTTTGTTGTGACAATATTTGCATAGCCACTGTTGAATGTAAGGTCTAAGGCAAAAAAAACCTCACCCATTAGAACTACAGGCTTTTTGCTGACTGTTGTTGATGGCTTTAATTTTCTGTTGAATAGCAAACCCAAGACTTCCTCTTATTAACAACATAATTGCAGAATTATTTCCGGCTACTACTGATCCCTCCTGCTAAATGCACTCCTTTCTGCACCTTTACCTTTCCTAGTGCAGTAGTAACTGTGCTACAATTGTGGAACACCTTGAGTTGGAAAGAACCTTTGGAGGTCACGTAGTCTGAACACCCTGCTCCAAAGAGGGCTGGGCTGGGTTGCTCAGGGCCTGTCCAGGCAAGCTTTGAATAATTCAAAGAGCAGAGACTCCACAACCTCTCTGGACAACCTGTTGCAGTGCTGGCGTTCCCTGTTGTGAAGTTTTGGGTTTGTTCTTATCCTTAACAACCAGAACCATTTTCCACCTTCTTTGATTCTTCCATATGTTAGAGGTCAATGAAGAGTTCATGATTTACAGCCCCTAATGGATAAAACTCCATCCACCCTCCTGAAAACATATACTTGAGCAGTTGCATCTAGTGCAAGAATACTGTTATAAAACATAGATGAGAAGTCCATATGTTTAAATTTTTGTTAGATAAAAACAGATCAACTGTTAAAATGTACTGCATGTTAAAACTGTAGTGTGTTTCATCACATGCTTGCAGAAGTTTTGCCACAACCTAGCAAAATACTACAGCATGCACATAGTCCTAAACACTTGAGTAGTTCCACTGATCTTCAAAAGGATTATTCACATAGTTAAGTTAAGCACTTTATTAAATGTTTTGATGGATCACAATCGCAGTCTAGGTCACAGTTTCAGTATAAACTTGGACCACATCTATATAACAATGTAACATCAGAAGATATTTTTTTCAGACTGTACAGCACCTAGAGTTGAATGTTAGTATGTACATATATAAAGACAAGGAATATTCTTCAAAACAGGGATTTGTTCTGCTAGTTCTTCAGTGTTATGGATATGTAACATACATATATTTTTATCACACTGTAACTGCAGTAATTTGATTATGATATGTCTATAGACAGATATACAAAAGAAATTTAGCCAGCATTGCACTAAATACCGTAGAGCTTGCTCCTTTAGACTGCTTGTCAGAATAAATAAAGGAAGGCTTTGCTCATTATTTGTAAACATATTCAGTACCTACTGTAGACAGAGACCACAAATACTGAATATTCTAAGGAAAATCTATCCTAGCTCTGTAATGAAATTTTAAATTTCTAAGCAGCTAAGGACTGTCAAATGGAAAGAACGCAATAAAATTATTAGTTTGTTGCAAGGTGATTAAATTTACATAAAGACTGTGGCTTTGATTAAATGCTAGGGGGGAGGGAAGAATCCCGTAAAATACAGAATTCTCTAAGTCTCTGACTTTGTCCGTTTTATACTTCATGCTTACAGATTCAGTTATAGTAGTAGTAAAACCTGTTTTTTTTAATCACTGAAAATATGGAATAGCTGTAAATCAAATATATTTGGATTCTGTGTACCTCAAGTTTAATTTTGAAAATTAAATTTAGGAAAAAATGTAAATAGAAACAAGCTTTAGAAATGCATTTTTTGTCTATTCTTTTGTATGTGATTTGCTCAGATAACATCATCAACATCAACACTACCAACAGACAAAAATCCTAGAACTGAAAGATTTCTTCCATGGTCCACATATTCTTCATTAAAATGGTGTAGGCTTTCTTATGAAATACGTTTCTCAAAGAATTTCAGTTTACAAATTGCAGGAGAACTCTAAAGTCCTGAATTTAAGTGAGTAAAAAGAAGGGAGTGGAACACAATGTAAGAAAAATACACCAGTAACACGTGGAATATATAATACTATGAAATCAAGGCAACAGCAGTTTCTGTCTCACAGAACTAAACATATTTTTGTTCAAGCAAGTATGCAGTTTACCTGCAATAAGTTGTACTATTTCATGAAACAGTTTGCAAGTACTCACCCTGGAAATACAAGACAATGCAGTTTCAAGTAAAAATTGCAGTTATTTTTAAATATCATAAACTAAATCATCATCAAAATAAGGAATCTGAAAATCTTGTTTTGATTAAACATAGCAAAACCTTCTGAATTCTTTCACTCAAGTAGGAAAAAAATGTTTAAAACAATAAGTGCCTTAAAAAGTACTAATAAAACCCATTCTTACCACTTTGAAGTTAAACTGGAATAGAAGGGAATGCAGCATCAGCATGATATCCAGAGTCTAGGCTGCTTTATTCACTGTGAAAGTACTAATTTCACTGCCATATTTGAAGAAGAGTGCTTTACTATATGTGTTTTCACAAATATGTAGCCTAAGTACCATCAAGTGCTTTGCATAGATTCCCAGCAAAATATGAGTCCTGTTAATGCTCTGCAGGTTTTGCAAGGTAACATCACATCCATTCGTCTTCCCTAAGACATCCTACTGGTCAGTTTCCGACGTTCAAAGTTTACTGCTAGTCATTTACAGAGATCAAAGGTAGCTGCATCATGCCAAAAGCACTGTATTTTCACATTAAGGAAAATTTCTTACCAGAAGTTGTGTCTGGTGTATAAATGATCTACTGAAAGTGCCTTATTAGTCAGTTATAAACACTTGACTAGTTGTAATCCAGTAGCTACTTCAGGTAATGTAATAAGACAATACAAAACAGATTCTGTTTCTCTTTCCACTGAAACATCTAAACTTCTAATTTTGAATTTAAATGCTAAGACTTACCAACTCATGATCTGCAAATCACATGAAAGTGATGCTTTAAAATTATTTTATTAAAGTATGTTTTACAAGATAGCCTGTTTTGATTTGTGGGATAGCTAATCTAAAAAGTGTTTTTTATGTTGCCAAAGGATGTAAAACAAAATTTGCTTCATTCTTTGATGCTGTCACAAACAAGGATGTAAAGAAAATGCCAGCAAGATACTATAATTAAACAAATACAAGCAAGTAAATCTCAACAGTGACTTGTAGAAAACTGACAGTATTTCCTTGTTGCTGCAGTTACAGCTTCTAACAAGGCCACAATTCATCAGCTGAAGGCCTCTCCAACAGAAATCTCAGCCAACAAATCTATTAAAACACTGTACCTTGTTTTCATACAGTATGAGGATAAGGAGAGCAGTAGCAGTCACTTTTTCCTTTTTTCCCTTACAGACACAAACACCATTGGAAGCACCACTCAGAGTTAGACCACATGTTGGTTCCACAACTGCCACCAATAAATACTTGCTTCTAAATCCCCTGATATTAATTTTCTGGTATGAGCAGCTCCAGATCTTCAACTGGGGCCCATATGTGCAGGATGTGTTAATACTAAAAAAACCCCATAGTCTGTTGAACCAGCAAGTTTTGATTACTATTACAGCTGGATTTTTATGTGCTAATTAGTTTCACAAATTCAACATTTGCACATTTCAACAGATTCCTACATAGAGCAAACAACAAAAGTCACAGACAGAACGATCGCTTTTGGGTTTCTTGGCTTTTTACTGCTGGACTCCTCAGAATCTTGTTTTCAGAGCAGTCTATTGTCTTTGAACATATTGCTTTTAATAATTTGGTAAATAATTTTAACGATTTGATAAACTGTAATAATTTGACAAAGCATTTCATGTTACAAATGCTACACGCAACTATACTGGTAGATGGCTACATGCACCTCTGATTAATGAGTTGTATATACACCAGGCCAAACTATTGGTGGCATCTTAAGGGTGCATCACTTGAGGCAGTCAGCTCAGATAGACCCACTGTGCCTGACTAGAAGGTAGCTCTCATTTAGGTATGTTATTCTTACATCTCAGTTCCAAAGATGGGACTTGCTAAGTTGGCTAGACACAAGGCAGAAGAAGCACAGAACCCTATAGCTTTGCTTGCTTGGAAACACACCCAACTAGCAAATCCTGCTAAAAAATACCCAAAACAACAGAAAAAACCACTAAAACAAAAACTTAAACAAAACATATGACTAATGCACTGCATTAGGAATAAGTACCGTACGACCTTATTTTCCAAAGGCCCGTGCACTCACACCTCCTTTGGGATAAAAGACAGGTACAGGTCATCATCATTTCTGGGATAAAGCCACTTGTCTTCTAGTGCCCCCCCTTTCTATCTAAATATTAGGATAGGACATCTCATACAAGTAGGACTATTGAAAATACGTTCATTAATGCTTATAGGACAGTTTCATAATTAGGTGCTGGAGGACATCTAAGGACTATAAAAGACATTGTTATAATCATTTTAGTTAGATCTAATTTCTATTATCTTCTTTATTGTGGTTAGTCACCAGGTTTTAGCCCTAAAATTGTTCTGCTGAGCAGTGCTATCTACTACTTTTGCTCTGTGTTTTACATTAATCCACTTCAACTCAGGTCTAGACTGCCACCATCAGCATTGCTACATATCCCATTAGGCAGCTACAGCAATGATTTATTATTTAATGACAGCAATGTGGCAGAAGTGCTGGTGTTATGTTTCTTAATATCTATTAAGAGTTCAACAAAACAATCTGCTGAAGATCTTTTTGTTTCTCTGATGTACAAAGACATTTTCTACATATAATACAGCAGATCACATAGTAGTAAGTATGAATCTCAGTAGGAAACTTGTATGCTTTATTTCAAATCTGTCAACATTTTTCATCTATCTCCAAAGAAACTATTCATTGTACTTTCCTCCCCACAAATTCTCCAAATTAAATATTCTTAATACAGAAAATACATTCTAAAAGACTTAGAATGGAAAAAAATGCAAGTATTAAAGTCAGTAAAACACATTAAGTTTTTCATGCATCTCACTACATCTTCTTTCACTTTGCATAAAATAGCATGCTAAGCTTAAGGACATAATTCCAATGGAGGTACATAAACATTTGCATATTGGTTTGCATTCGGTATGCAGCTCATATACCTGTAAATGGGCCTGGGAGGCCTCTACCCTCAGTACATAGATTCATAGTTTGCAGCACCATAAAACATATTAATCAGGTACTACAGACATCATACTGCAATCTAGAAGCCACAGAACTAGCCATGAGGAAACACACATTTCTGTCATCCAGACAGTAACTATAAAAGATGAAATTATCATTCAGCAGTAGGGAAATTCGTGATCACAGAACTTGGGACTTCACAGGAGTAAGACCTACACTTGAACTCATTGCCAGAAGGATTAAAGCTGACTGTCACCTTTACTATATTCAGAACAAAATGCGGGAAAGCCAGTGAAAAATCAAAACCTTAAACTCCAAATTCTACCCTTTTTAGGTCCAGCTGTAATTTTCATGCATCGCAGTCAGCCATACAAAAAGAGCCCACAACAATCACAGGAATGAGACTTTTTGTTTGAATATTCATCAGATGTTTTTCATCACAGCAAGCAACTGCACTTTCTCTTTAAAGGAACACCTTTTTACTTACAGATTGTCCTGTTTTCAGCTGGGATAGAGTTAATTTTCTTTCTAGTAGCCAGTATAGTGTTGTTTTGGGTTTAGTATGAGATTAATGATAACACACTGATGTTTTTAGTTGTTGCTAAGTAGTGTTTATACCAAGTATAAGGATTTTTCAGCACTCATGCCCAGCTAGCAAGAAGGCTAGAGGGGCACAAGAAGTTGGGAGGGGACACAGCCAGGACAGCTGACCCAAACTGGCCAAAGGGGTATTCCATGCCCTGTGACATCATGTCTAGTATATAAACTGGGGGTAGTTGGCTGGGGGTGGATCACTGCTTGGGAACTAACTGGGCATCAGTCAGCGAGTGGTGAGTAATTGCACTGTGCCATCACTTGTTTTGTATACTCCAATTCTTTTATTATTATTGTTGTATTATTATTATCATCATTATTTTCTTCCTTTCTGTCCTATTAAACTGTCTTTATCTCAACCCACGGGTTTTACTTTTTTTCCCCCTGATTCTCTCGCCCATCCCACTGCATGGTGGGGGAGCGAGCAAGCAGCTGCGTGGTGGTTAGTTCCTGGCTGGGGTTAAACCACGACACAGAAACATCTTCAAAATGAAGGGAAGTTTGCAGATACAAACAACTTGCAATATAGTGCTGCTACTGTGTTTTGTGACTTGCAGAGTCACTAGTTTTCTGTACCTCAATTTTCGCATGTGTAAAATGAAACCAATAAAAGATATTCTGCTCAGATAGCAGAAGTGTTATTTTCCAAATAACCTGTAATTTAGAACTCTCAAATTCAGAATTCTAGACACAGCTTGCACTCTTGGACAAGGAGTGCAATCTAAATAAATGAGCACTAGAATATTCTGATTTTTAGTAATGACCCGTCAACCCACAAATATGACAGTTACCATGCAAGTTTTGTTTAGAAAATATGAGTAAAAATCCCCCTTCGGGTATGGATGCATTATTAAAGACTAGCGGCAGTTTATAGGGAATCATGCACAATACAAATGTAGTTATATCAACTGTTTTATTAAAGAAATTCTCAAGATCTGTAGTGAATTAACCATAATATTTCTTTGGTTTTCAGCTATGTTAACATAAGAATTTTTAAAGCATTTTAGTAACGTGTTTCTCTTTATCTGTTCTGACTGCCCTATCCATTAGCTTACGCATCTGTCAAGAGGCGTGTGCACTGGTCTGTATTTATATTTTACAAATTAAAAGTGTACTGTGACAGCTGAAACTTGGTGGGAACTGGGAGATTCTCCCTCTCACACAGGCGAGACGCTGTTGATCCCCAGAATCTTGCTTATGTGCAAGGCAGGAGCTTCCAGCTCTGAGTGAGATCAGACCTCAGTGGGAGCTGGCAGCAACTGCTTCTCACAGATGCCTCTTCTCAAGATGCCAGAGCTCCTGGATATAAACTCTTGGCCCTCCTCTGGCTCTGTTCTCTGCCACTCACAAGGCTTACACATCATCTTTCATACCTGTGTGGTAGGTTGTTAATCCCTGCTTTAGTGCTTTGCAGTGTAAGTTATATTTCAAAGTTAATTTTCTTGTGACAAAGCAAATGTGATTAACAGTCTGAAGATAAGAAGAAATCTCTGGTGCGCTCACTCTTTTACTCTAGGATTTAAAGACCATCACAGCTCCCTCTCCTGCAGTCTTCTCTCCTTTTTCAATACACCACCTTTAATTTAGTGAAGAACCACCCGGAAGAAACTTCATTCTCTTCCTATTTCTAATCTGTCCCAGTAACAACAAGGCTTTTTTTTTTTTTTTATTGAGGTACCTACAGCTCTATAGGCAACATACAAATAAACGATTTCTGGAGCTCTGACAACCAGGAATTTTCAGCAAAGAGATCATAGATAAAGTACAAGTTGCCAACAGCTAAGCCATTTTTCTTTATTTTATCATCATTTTTAGCAGTAACAGCCAATTTGTCACTAAACAAATATACTACCCACGCACTGAGTTCTGCAGTGACTGAAGTGATGTTCCTAATCCAGAAACAGGGAGTCCCTAGAACTGCAGTATTTTTTCCAGTTGAAACCCTTATTTACATATCTTTTTTAATTACTGTTTTGCACTTTGCTTGACTTCAATTCCATAAGGAATAGCTCGTGCAGTAGCTGGTCCATGAGTTGTTTAGCTTAATACATTGATATGGGGTATTTCTATCTCTTTCACATACACACATATAATAAATGAGAAGACTTGAGAATGATGATTGGGTGGGACAAAAATAGTTGGAAAAGGGCTCAATATTTTTTTTCCTTAATTTGCACTTACTTTCAGAGAAAGCATAGTATATCCGGATCTTTAAAAAAAGCATCCATCATTGTTACACAGTTCAGTGGGTTCATGATGTGAAATACAACTCACCAGTTCACACTAAAGCTGACTCAGATGGCTTAGACATACTGAGCACAGTATTTTACAAACACTTTTACAGACTGTGATACAAACACATGCAGATATATGCAAGATGTGCTTTTAAAACCTTCTGTTGGCAGCTTTGTTTTAATGGCCATCAGATTTCTCCTTCTTTTCATTTTCAGTAACAACCCTTTAACTATCCAAGGCCAGTTATGTTGTGCCAAATAGTTATCCAGATGAGTATGAAAGCAAAATGACAACTTTGCACAGAGAACATAACACGGAAGTTGCAATCACAAGGAATTAATAACTATTTAAATTGCTTAAAATTACGGCTTCTAACTCAGCTTTAACACAGATATTCACAAAATATATAGGCAATCTTAAGATTTCTTAAGATTTGGTTTTTTAATTTCTTTAGAAATTGGTCAAAATATTTCAAGATTTCTTCAGAACTGTCATAGTCAGAAAGCTTAGCAGGACACAGATTGATCACTGGATAGAGTCTTCCACCTTCAGCTTACAGAACATGTTCTGTTCAGGTAGCTAGAATCACATACTTGACTCAATTAAAATTTGCAAAATGCATTTAAGAAAACCCAAACTTTACATATGTCGTGGTTTAACCCCGGCCAACAACTAAGCACCACGCAGCCGTTCACCCACTCCCCCCCCACACCCAGTGGGATGGGGGAGGAAATCGGGAAAAGAAGTAAAACTCGTGGGTTGAGATAAGAACGGTTTAATAGAACAGAAAAAAAACTAATAATGATAACACTAATGAGATTACAACAATAATAATAAAAGGATTGGAATATACAAGTGATGCACAATGCAACTGCTCACCACCCGCCGACCGACCAACCCGGAAATCCCTCCTCTGCAATGCGCCCGCCGCAGTTCCTAAAACGTCATATGGTATGGAATACTCCGTTGGTCACTTTGGGTCAGCTGCCCTGACTGTGTTCTCTTCCAGCTTCTTGTGCCCCTTCAGCTTTCTTGCTGACTGGGCATCAAAGGCTGAAAAGCCTTGACTTTAGACTAAACATTACTGAGCAATAACTGAAAACATCAGTGCGTTATCAACATTCCTCTCATACCTAGCTCAAAACTTAGCACTGTACCGGCTGCTAGGAAGACAATTAACTCTATCTCAGCTGAAACCAGGACAACATACACCGTATTTTTTATGCTTGCTCTAATTCATGTTGTTGAATAATATATATGAAAGTTAAGGAAAAGGCCCGTGATAGGAATGAAATAGCTGGGATTTCCTATAACAGTATAGATATTTATCAAGATGGATGTCTCTGACAAAAGTTTTAAAAGCTCACCTCAACAAGGTTTCAGTGGGAACACCAAGTTGAAGAACAAATATTATTCTGAAGTCATGTTAAGATCATTGACTCATAGTGCTGTGCAGAATAAGTACAACCTAAAGCCGAATATGTCAATGGTGTTAAAGAGGTGAAGAAATGGTGCATGTCAAAAGGCAAAGAGCAAAATAAAGTTAGAAAGAAATTGTGTTTAGAAGTGTCATATTGGGACCTTAAAACAGAAAAAATTATAACTTAAAAAACTTGATAGCTTCCTTTTAAGAAGTACCAGATCTTGTGGTAAAGTTAGATGGTTCTTGGAATGCAATCCATAATTTTTACTAACAGCCTTCTGCAAAGAATCACAATAAACCTTTGCTGAAGTCTTCTAAGATATGTTCATAAGATGTACAGCAACTCTCTTACTCTGGATGATAATTCATTGTACTGACTCAATTTCTAAATATACTATCAAAGAAGATTGTCTAAAAAGGTACAGAATTATCTTTACAAGCACATCTTGACTGTGGCAGTCTAGTCTCTTAGCAGAGCATCTTTGAAAAAAAAAGGCAAAGGACATTATGGTTCCCACATTAAAACGATATAAACATCAACATTTTCAAAGAAGCAGAGGTAGGTAATTGTTAGATGTAGTGTAACATTGTTTGAACAGGATCTTTCAGAGGTCCACTTTGCTTGCTTACCTGGTTGTATAGGCATTATCCACTCCTTGAAAGCAAGTTAGCTATATAAATGAGACAATCAAGCTCTGAAACCATATTCTTTTTTTCTGAATTTATAACCATACAAAGAAATCCATGTAAGTCTTGGTTCTTAATCTGAATGTTCTGAAAAACTGTTACACTTTCTGGCTAGGATTAATGGACAGAAACTCTTAAAGCAAGTTGTGACATTCTGATAGCAAACTAGAGATCCAGACAATGCTTTATAGTGCACTAATAACTATCTCACAGTAGAAAATAGAGATCAGATTAAACAGTTGTTATAAATGCCTTTCAACAGTGTCAAAAAGACAGCTATGAAAAATGAACATTTGCACCCAAAAAGAGTGAATGTAAGGTTAAAAAACTGAACCAGAACTCAGTATCTGTTGACCTATTTAGTACTTTTGGATAGATTTCCTGTGCGACCTTGGTTAGATGATTTTATCTTTTGCTGTTTCATTTCTCTATGTCAGTTTTGGGCAGAAACTCTCTTCTTGGTGTGTGTCTGAAATTTTAAAAATTGATTAGAAACTTTGTCACGCATCTGATTGAAATGAGTAGGAGTTTTCTGAGGGGGAAAAAAAATCAGCTTGGAATATGCTTACAAAAACAAGAGTACACAAGCCCAAGTTTTTCTGTATTTCAGACAACTAGATAACTGCATTAGCACAGTATGATGTGCAATCTAGTGTGACTACCTGGCTTGCATCCAACCAATTCAGAGAGCAGACCAAGGAGCCTAGATGTATTTCTAGCCACCCACATAGTTCTGAAAATCTCCATATGCACTGCTATTGCAAAAGGGCTCTGCTATAATTTTGGATTTCTAGGCACCTCAAACAAAAATTACCCACACATGTAAATAAATAGATATCCTTTGCTCTATCTCAGCTACATCACACAGTTTTGTAAATATTTTCCAAAGTTATGGCTTTTATAATTATTAAATTCTTTCTCACTGATACCAGGGTCTGTGCACTGTAATGAATCAATATAAGATCAAGTCATCTTGATGGACCATGTGACAGTAATTTGAATCTTAAGTGCATGAACAGAAGTAACACAAGAAGTCTAGGAAGATGACACTAGGGTTGAACAGGTGCAATAAAAGTTATTTATTGAATAAGCGAACTTGTTCTTTTTTCCTCTAAGCTTTTTTCTTGAAGTTTACTTGTCAAATGCCAGCCTTTGGAACACCATACAGGAATGATGGCATGACTTGGAATTTTTTTACAAGGTACGGACAGCCCTTTCCCAGAGCTACCATCACTCACACTTGGAAGTTTCTAAAATCTGCAAGGAGTTTAAAACCCTGTGTAATGACCTGTGACTTCTGCAATGACTTGATCTTGCAATTGTTTCATCCTTAATAGTTATCACTANTGTGTGGGGGCGGGGGGGCGTGTTTCGGGGTGTTTCAAAGGAGATTAGCATGCCAGTGTTATTTTCAAATAGACTGCGAGGCCAATGTCTTCCCAGTAGAGTATCACAACTGAAAAGGCTACTTCTGATCCCTGTACATAAGCACACTCAAAATCCAAATATTTATGACTTGCTATTCATGAGGAAGGCCTACAGAATCACTGAAAAATGAGATGCAGAGAAACTATCAGTCTTTCCCCAAAGCCTCCTTTCGGCAGATGGAGTCTTAAAGTAAACAAACAACAGCTTCTCAGAGCTCCTGTGGTTAGAAGAGGTTGCAGACAAAGCTTAAAATGTAAAAGTAATAGCAAAATACAAAAAAAAGTAAATTAAAATGATGAAACAAAGAAAAACCTATATAAAGTAGCTGCTGTCATGGGAAAGAAATACTCTCCAACTATCCCAATATACAGTAATGGAAAAAGAAAACAGAAAGTAGAAAAAAAGAAGTATTTCTTAATGCTCACTTACATGTGCTTAAATACATCATTACCTTTCTTCTTATATGAGCAACTGCCTTTTCTAAACCTGCTCTGGAAGTCAGTAATACCTATTCCCAAAAAATGGATAACCAGAGCAGGATAGGTCACATGCTATAGAAGGCGACTGTAATGATGCTTCAATTATTAATAATTTAGGTTAGCATTCAGTTTTTAATATTTCATGAGGATTCATTATCACATCATCCAACAAGGATGGAAGATGCAAGGCAAGAAGATAAAATGCAAAAAGAAATAGAAGGGGAAAGAGACAGAAAATAACAATTATTTTTATTGTTTCAGGCTTATTTAGTTGCAAAACTCTATCTATTTTAGTTTTACTCTTTATGGATCACTTAGCTGAATTTGTAACTAAAAGAGAGAACACTTTAGGAAGACATGACATATCTAGAAACCACTTTTTGAGTTATACAGATTACACAAACCACTATCTTTTTCATATGTGCGGACACTTTTTTAATGTAAGATACCTTTCCAGCTTACATCTGGTTTTATGCATGTACATATATACATAGATAAACACAAGGGGCACATGCATCTCGTTAAATGCAACTGGTCATACATGTACACACACTGTGCCAAAGTACAACCCTGAATGTTCTGTTCTGTTGACTGAAATCAGACTCATTGCATGTAATAGCATATACCACTAAGTACAGCAGGGTATCACATGGAAGTTAGTGTCCCGTTGCCTGCAGTGGATCAATTCTTTATGTTTCTCCAGGAAATGTCCTTACACACAGCTTGTTCTTTCAGGAGTGTATGAGAACTTGAGCAGGCACACTTTTCATAACTGCAGAAGAGAATGGTAACTAAAATTCATTAAGGAAGTCTGCACAGCTTGTGAAGGCCACACAGTACCCCATTTTACCTCATTTACTGTGACGAAGAAGAGCCAAACAGTATCCACTAGATCAAAATACATACAGACTCTCTGTATGCCAAATAAATATGTCATTATGGATCAATCTGTTTAAGTAATACACCACTGAGTTTTAATAAGACTTTGCATAATCAAGTCTAGACAGACAAAGTCTAGTCCTAGTGAATATAAAGCTATATTTCAGTGGTTCCTCTATGCAGATAATTTTGAAAATGCTAATACATAAAATTATTTTGTAAGGCTAGCTTTCTATATGCTGCATATTTACCGGGAAGATCATCTTCTGATCTTGAGCTTCGGGTTCTTTCAACTTGATGCATCGGTAGAAATAAGTGGAACCACTTAAATAAGTGAATAAACTACATAGGATTCAGCTGTTAGCATTTCTAACTCATTTCAGTTAAGAGTATCGCTTTCAGACACACAACGATGGTAGAGGTTGAAAAACTACTACAGAGCAAGATATATTTTAATAAAGATATTAAGACTCACTCAAATGAAGAACTGAAGAATCACCCTAGCCTAAAGAAAATTTACATGATCCTACAACAGTGAAGTAAAAAAATTTTCCCAATGGTTTAAAAAAAAACCCAAAAAAGGCAAATGTAAGGGCTTGTTATTAACAAACTGGAGATTTCTTATTAATAATTTCCCTTGCAAAGAATGTTTTAAAGCATATAGCTATATTCATAAGTAGTACAATCAAAAAAGTATACTAATGAATCAATGGTTTGTTGTTCTTATAGATTGGTGTCCTGGTTTCAGCTGGGATAGAGTTAATTTTTTTTCTAGTAGCTGGTATAGTGTTATGTCTTGGATTCAGTACCAGAATAATGTTGATAACACACTGATGTTTTCAGTTGTTGCTAAGCAGTGTTTAGACTAAGTCAAGGATTTTTCAGCTTCTCATGCCCAGCTAGCAAGAAGGCTAGAGGGGCACAAGAAGTTGGGAGGGGACACAGCCAGGACAGCTGACCCAAACTGGCCAAAGGGGTATTCCATACCATGTGACATCATGTCTAGTATATAAACTGGGGGGAGTGGGGGTGTGGGGTCACGGCTCAGGAACTAACTGGGCATTGGTTGGCAAGTGGTGAGCAATTGCATTGGGCATCACTTGTTTTGTATATTCCAATCCTTTTATTATTACTATAATTTTATTATTATTATTATTAGTTTAATCCTTTCTGTTTTATTAAACTGTTCTTATCTCAACCCACGAGTTTCACCTTTTTCCTCCCAGTTCTCTCGCCCCTCCCAACGCGTGGGAGGGGAGTGAGTGAGTGAGCAGCTGCATGGTGCTTAGTTGCTGGCTGGTGTTAAACCATGACAATTGGCTAGAAATTGTGGTGTTGCAGAATTACAGTTTGGAGTGGGGAAGCATCCTCTGTGTGAAAACACACCAGTACTTGGCAGCTATTTGTTCATTCTCTTGCTCCTGAAGCTGCATAGGAAATTACTACCTGTCTTCGGTAACTGGCAATTACAAGAAAAAAGAAATTAACTAAAGTAAGTGTTACCTTACTAAAATGGAAGTAGTCATTTAACAAAACAAATAGAACACAACTACAGCATGCAAGTTACTAAGGATATTCCGTTTCTTTAAGCACAACATACAGCATAGGTGACTGTTTCTGGTAGCTTGTGATGTATGGTACAACCATTTTAAACAGCGATAGAATATGTAATAGACGATACACAAGTAAATGCTGTAGTGGCTTCACAGTCCTGCTCTCTCACATCAACATGATTCCGTATCTCCTGAGATTAAAAAGTATTGTGGCTTTAGATTTTAAGTACTGGACATAGAAATAATTTAGATGTGGGAATCTAAAGCTGCAAAACTTTGTTACATTGCATTTGCCCTGTGCCATTTTCACAGACACTTACAACACTGGAGGCTCTACTGTCTTCAATGCTGCCAAAATTGATATATCAGACTTCAAATAGGTTTAAATATTTATATCTAGAGCTGTTATTTTCAGGCTCTGCACAGATTTAACTGCATTTAGTTTTAACTCTGGTAATTTCTGTGCACACTTTAAACTCAAGTATGCCAGATGTTTAAATGCCACAGAGGATTATTATTACTTATTTAGCTATATAGATCCATTCCTCATGCATGCAGATGCCTAACAAGCAAGTAAAGACACCGTCCAGAGGGGGTAACACCTCCTTCTGATGAGACTCGTAGCGAGAGATTTGCCAATTCTGAGTTCTAGATATGACTGACTGACTCATTTCACAAACTTCTGTCTGCATTCTCAGGAGTGAACATATATATTAAAAACGTTCAGATTTTCACAGGCTAAACTTATGTAACCGTGTTCTAAAATGTTGGCCTTCCTTCTAACTACTGTTTGCAAAAGGAATAAAAATATTTAAGGAAACTATACTGTAAAATGTTGATTGTTATATAAAGGTAAAAATACAAAACCATTAACAGAATCCCCCAAACAAGGTGATAAAACAAAAAAATTACAGCAAACCACACTATTCATACAGCATTGAAAAGGGAACACACACAGATTAATCACAAAGTTTAAATTTTAGTATAAACATGAACTTATTCCTATAAAATATCAAACTTGATAAACTTAGGTTTATCAGGAAATGACAGGAAAATGTAATAAAAAGAAAAAAGAAGAAATTAAATAAAGGAAGCAGAGGTACTGAACTTACTACTACTGCGGCACTTGAGCTTACATTTTATAGAAACTGTATGTCACAGGGCACTACAAGCACTAGGGCTCTGGACACCCTCAAGTTAGTACCAAAGCTTGAATTTTCTATTAGAAAATAACACCTTGACCAGCCCATTCTGGATTTTCATTTCTGCCATACAGCCCTGACTTCCTCTTTCTTTACAAATAAATGTACTCCTAATCTTGCATATTGTTACTTCTGTTGGTAATATCTGACCAGCAACTAGACAAAAAGGTTGGCAGTCCACTGGAATGACACTATACAAGCATATATTAAACATAGAATATTTGTACCAGACCAGTCAATCTAAAAGACTATCCTCTGCTTTTAGGACTTTCTCCAAATCCATGAACTGGAGCCATGATAAATATTTGTAAAGAAATGATGTCTCAGAGTAATGCATTTCTGATCAACAGAATACTGATCCATAGCATCAAGTGACACAATTAGCTCCAGAAGGAAACTGGTTTTCCAGATATGAATTTCAACTCACAGGATCAATCCTGTATTAAAATGGAAGACACTAACTTGGCAAGACTTTCCTTTGCTAAGCAACCATAAATCAGATCTGCTTCAGAAAGCCCCATAGATGAGCAGTAAAGCACTATGCTCTTAGAAAAGGAACCAGAATTTGCTACTAAACAAGCATTCTCTCTCTGTCTCTGACACAAAGAGCCTAGGTACAACAAAGAGCCAAAACTATTTTGCTGTTGTGAATTTGGACTGTTAATTTTTCAAAAGTGTAACTAGAAAATGAAGACCTATTAAAAAAGCCAAAAGTGTGCACAGATGTATGTGTGAATAGACTTTAAACTACACATTGCTTATGGGACATCAGTTTGGTACTCTCAGATACAGTAGATACAGGCTGCATTTATATTGGTGTTTTAGTTCACATCAGGAACTTCTGAAGCAAATGATTGCAATATGTGAAACAGACCCCAAGGGATCAGATCGGAGCTAGTCTGATTCCCTGAAATACGAATCCTGGGAATACCAGGTTCTCAGCACCAGCTCTGCACCCTGGTAAATTCTAGTGTAGACACAGACATAAAGAATCAGTCTAAAGAATGAAGAAAACCAGGAAGAAAATATGCGGAAAAATAGTGTTCTAGAGTTTTGTTAATAGCACTTCAAATATGCAACTGATAGCAAATAGATGACAGCTACAACTGTGCAGATATTAAAATCAAAAACTATCTTTTCACTAACAATGACAGACTTCGGAGCAGTACAATTCATAATTATTTCATTATTTGTTGCTTACTGTCATTTCTAAGTCATATTTTTATATGAAAAAACTAATCTGCCTGCATGATGAACCTTCTCTTATGTTCAATTAGGCTGTGATAAGTCTCCAAGACAAGTGTTCTAGGACACTGATGATAACCTCATTAACTCCAACAAAAATGGTTTTTATTTATTCTAAGAATCATTAAAAACATGCTTCAAACAGAAGACTGCAAAAACTTCTCATAATATCAACTTTTCATTAGACACCATCACATACAGAGACAATAATAATCCCATCAGCCTTTTTATTATGTGAAAATTCTCAAATAACCTGTAGGACTGGGCAGCAGATATCATGTTGCCTTTCAACTTAAGCTCTACTGTCAATAAAACACTAACTACAAAAGATTCACAACTCCTCTTATCTAAAACATCTGCTCCTATTTTGCTGTCAGATATCTCAGAAGGCTTCTTCCACCTGTAACAGAACTATGGGCTAGGACTAGCTTTTCTTTTTTTTCCTCATCATTAAATCTCTATTGCTCCCTATTCCAAAGAACTGGTATGCTTTCTTGACATTGAGTCTGAAGACAAAACATGTATTTAATGATCATACAGTTTAGTCCTCCCATAAGAGTTAATTATATGGCTTTTAAGACCATCAGATTAAATTCTTTTTGCTTAATCTTAGCATGCTTGAGAGCAGGACTTTCATTTACCCCACAGGTATTTGTACTTAGAGACTAAAGAAATAATGCATGAGGTGCAGAAGAATTGGTGATACTAGCAGTAAAGCAGGACTAGGATTAGAGCTGGGAGTAGGAAACAGTGAGATCTAAATGAAACGTGGTACCATGAAACTCTATACAGACACAGTAGTCCTTTGTTACCCAAATAAGCACAAGTGTGTCATAATTGCATTGCACAGTGTCAGTGTCCTCCTTCCCTTTAATGCAAAGGAATTAAATTATCTACATGAGATACTTCCAAGTTGATTTTTCAAGTAAATAGTAGCTCGTACTACTAAAATAATTTGTTGTCCATGTTCTAATCATTACTACTTCTGACCTAGTATGGAAACAATGTTGTCTCGGAGAAACAGTACAAGTGGTTAAAAGAAGCACGACCAAGTAGAGTTTGAAAATGTGTTCTCATCCCTGAGCAGACACATCCTGCAGTTAGCAATTACTTGCTCTGAAGCCTACAGGAGCTGTTCTGTGGGTCGTGGTGCCACCTAGGGGAATGCGGGAAAAGACTAAGAAACATAGGTACTGAGAAGATAGCAACATTAAGCGAACAAAACTCTTAAAATTTGGTCCAGCTCACCTAACTATAAGAAATGAAGAATGCATATTAAACTTCGAAGAGAAAAAAGAAAATCTCTTATTTTAGAGCTCAGCTGTATGTTGAGCTCTGTTTTTGTAATAGGATACAAGGTATTTCACAGAGTTTACTTACAATGAAGGGGATATAAGCCTTCAATTCAAAACTACTTTGATAATTAAGATATGTTCAGATTTCGGACAAAATGAGCCTATATTTTATTTTAATTTCTGCTTGCTGATGTATTAGAAATGAGGTTCATTTGGCATCCTGATTAATGATTAAAATCAAATATGGAGTACTCCAGTATACATTTAGACTAACACCGTAGAAATAACTGATACTATACTGCTTTATCTTTGAAAGTATGCCTAAGAAAAGGTAACACTTCATCTAAGTAGACATGCATGATGAAAATATACTGTATTTGCTAATGGGGACAATAGGGAAGTAGAAATCAAGACACCTGACAGAAGTCCAATATGTATGAAAAATTCCTGAAAACAAAAGAAAAGGCAGAGAAAGTATGACATGGTATACTTTAAAATATGACCTAAAGATTCAATACATACATATAAGAAAAAACATATATAAAAACAACACCCACAGACAAACAGTTATTACTGCAGTGAAACCCACAAAACTCACTGAAGTAATAAACACACATATGCTTGTTAGAAAGAGCAACTCAGAAGTTAACTATCTATTTTTAAATCTTATGTAGAATGCTAAAAACAGTTTTAACCATTGCACAGCAAACTAATCAATTCTAGATTTGGCTTTTATACATTTTTCTAATCATCATGATCATAAACATGTGCATCAAGTCTATACAGGCATCTATATGCACGTCTGTTTTATAAGTTTCCATTTTATCTCAAATATTTTTGGACAGTAAGAATAGAAAAACAACCTGTATCAGTTAGAAGCAACATCTTTCCTAAATTCTTTAATAACATCCTTCCCAGTAACGTAACAAACCG
>VYZV01034400.1:19259-64498 GCA_013401275.1 Pandion haliaetus | reverse complement strand
CCCCCCTCCCGTCTCTCTCCGTGCTGTCCCGGTGGGGCTCTGGCTCCTCCGGCCGGGCTCCTCCGGCCGGGCTTCGCCGCCGCCGCCGCCCCCTTCTGCCCGGGAGTTCGGGGGAGCGGCTGGAGCCGCGCCGCGGCAGAGCGGTGTCGGCCTTAGCCGCGGTCACCGCCGAGCTCCGGCACCGCGCCGGAGGCCCAGCCCGACCCCGGGTCGCGCTGCCCGGCTGCCCGCAGGCTGCCTTCCCGGCCCCTGCCTGCCTTCTTCCCGCCCCGCTGGCCACCTTGCTTGACCACCTGCTTGCCCTGCCACCTTGCCAACCTGTCCCGCTGCTCCTCTTGCCTGCTTCTGCCCGTCCCCTGCCTGGCTCCTGCCTGCTGCCTTGCCTGCCTGTCCCGCTCCTCGGGTGTGAGGTGGGTGTCTGTGTCAAGCGCATCGGGCTGCTGCTCCTTCCCTTCAAAGTCTGTTGATCAAAGCTGGGCTCAGATGAGCCTGCATCCCCAGATGTGTGCTTCCATGCGAGGTGTGATTGTTTTGGTTTGTTTTTTTTAAGTTGATGTGAACCTGAGAATAAGGCAAGCTTGTGTTTCTCTGCTGAGGGGTAGGTACCAGAGGGCGTGGAAGGCATTAAATGCAGCTCTCTCAATGTCTTCTGCTTCTATCCTAGCTCAGCGTAAGCGAAGAGTTGCAGAGCAGGGGTGACTTTCCTGCTTTGCCTTCAAATATGGAAATGGAAGAAGCGCCTCGGGTTGGGTTTAAATTGTAACATAAAAAGACTCATGGAAGATGCTGGAAATGATTGTGCAGCGTTAATAAATACTGTTCCACCTTCTCTGCTGCACACAAACACGTAGCTCACTGTACCGCAGGCATAGCAGTTGGTGCTGCAGTTGCTTTGTTGGCCTTAAACCTGCACTCCGCTGAAGTTTGGAGGAGCTGAAGATGTGTTTGCATTTGTTGACTGTGTTTTTCCTGTTGGCTGTTAATTTAGCAAACTGCATAGAGTGGGTTTGGAGTCTGCTGTCGCTTGGCTCTTTTTTGTGTCGGGTTCTTACGCATCATGGTCACATTAACTGCAAAGCTTTTTCTGGAGGTTGTGTGCTCCTCCAGTGTTTTTCTGTGGTTTGATGAATTTAGAGTGTTTTGAAAACATTCTGGTTTTTAAATGACTCTAGTTTGGGAGAAGGGTGTGTGTGTAAAGGAACAGAAGAGATGTCTGTGGGTGTTGGAAAACGGCTGAGGGAAGAGAGACTGTGTAATAAGGGTACCAGCGGGTTGGTATAATCATACCAACAACCTGTGGGTGAATGTCTTTAAAAATAATCATGTGACAGGGTGTCTGAAACACCAGGGCTGGATTCTAGGTAGCTCTGAGCATCTTTACGTCCCACTAGAGCGATGGATACTCAACACTTATTCTTCTTTCCCCCAGCAAGTCAAAATCATTGTTTAGGACTTCTGACTGTCAGTCGTGAGGAGAGGAGCTGCTGCTGCTGCGGGGGGGACTGGGACTGTCCTTGGTGTTGGATTTCAGCAGGAACTCTATGGCCCCAATGATTGCTTCAGGCAGGGGAATTTTAGCTCTTGATAGCACAGCAGTATGAGTCAGAAGCTGCAATAATTTCTTTTTGCTTGACCTGCAGCTATAGCTAGTACGCTGACTTAGGCAGTCCCCACTGCAAGTGGGTGTCTCAGGCATATCTGTATTAAACTTGTCTTCAAGAGGTTGTTTAAAACGTAAGGTGAGCACCAACGCAGCCTTGAGTGTGCGGTTACCTGGTGAAGCAGAAGGGCTTGGTACAGGTCAGACAGGTTTGCTGTTAGAAAAAAAGCTCAGGAACCAGGAATAATTTTCTTCTAATAACTTTGCTGCTAATTGTAGAAAGATGCATTCAGGTTTGTACCTTCCTTGTGTGAAACTGGTACCGACACATCATGCTGCAGTGTTGCTCTCTGTTCTCGAGGTGATATATTCGTGATAGCTGTCTTGCAAAGCCATTACGTTTTGTGTTGTATGGAAAGGTGAACTGAAATGCAGCTTACTCGAGGTCAAAATAAACAAGTATTGGAGGGGTTCTTTGCTCTCTAGTTGTGCTTTAAATCCGCTACTTCTTGCCGTTGTGCAGTTAATGGTGAAGGTGCGTCTGTGTCGTGTTAGTGCTGCTAGGCCCAAGTTACCATACGGTAATCAAAGTTAATTGAAATCTGTAATGCCTTGGCTAAGCAGAGTTGATGCTTAACTTTGCATTAATTTTTGTACAATTTAGAGTGAGTACAACAGACAGTAGGGTGGGGAACTGGCAGTCTAGCATGACCCTGTACAGTCAATATGGAAAGCATTGCCGTTAGGAAATGACACCTGCTTGGCACACTTGTGGGTCGTTCTGCTTAACGATGGAAGATTTTAGTTCTTTATTTTACTTTTTTTTTATAGCAATTTAAACCGCTGGGCTTTTAGAGCAGAGATTGTAATTATCCGTTACTGTGTTGAAATAGTTCCTGGCAAAGATTGCTCATGTATTGACTGGGGGTTGCTTGTATTCCAAAAAATCTCAGTTTGAATTTAAAAGTTTCATCTGTGTGGATCTGTCACTCTGGAACCTCACGCGTGCCTGTGGTGACACTCAGATGAATATATCTAGGATCCACTGATGGGAAAGCTTGTATTTACATGGGCCTGCAGGAGGCCTGCTGACCAAGAGGTCATATTTAATATTTCACTGTCATTTCTTTATGACATTACCATTGAGAAACAGTTTTTGAGAGGAGTGTTCAAGCTGGATGCTTGGGGTTTTGTGTGTATGGTGGTTTGTTTGTTTTTCTGCCTCCTGTTCCTGAAGGAAGGTGATTCCTGTCTGATAAATGGAGCCGGTTCAGCAGAGGGCCCCTTTGATTCAGTCCCCTTGTTTAAGTGCTCTGTTCTCCCTCAGATAAAGCTGTTGTCTGTTTTGCAGATAAGAACTGGTCTTCAGTTTTTGGCTGTGGAAAGCATAGTTGAGGTGTTCCCAGCAACAGTCGTCTTTTAGCAACTGAAGAATGAAGCACTGTTTTTTTTTCTTGCCAAGATTTTCTCTGTGGCTCATGCCTGCCTTCCAAGCTTCGTTCAAAATGCAAGTCTCCTGGACTCCTCTGAATAATACAGCTGGCTTTGCTAGCAGAGGTTTAGCTTTAACCATTTCTCAGTGTTCAACAACTGGCTTAATTCAAGTCAGATAATCTAAAACCATGCAAAGAATTTGTATCTTTATCCTCAGTTTTATTGGCAGACTTGAGTTATGTCTGGCTGAGGGAGGCAGGAGGAGCATTTATTTTGTACTTTGGAGCTAAGAAAGCATGTAAAAAACCTAAACTCTTTCAGATACTGTAATTTAGTGAGTCTTTTAGTCAATGATTCCTTAAAATCATGCCAACAGTTTCTGTACAGACCTTTAAAGGAAGAAGTGCAATGGACTATTCATAGCTAATGTTTTGGGATCAGATCTGTATGCAACTAAAAGATGAATGTGACTGAAGAAAGTTGAGTCTGCAGGGCGTTTCTGGTTTTGATGTTTAATGGCTTAATCAGACTGGAAGGCAAAGATGGACCTCAAGGGGCCATCTAGTTATAATTCATTCCGCTGTTCTGAGTGTTTCAGCCCTTTTTTCTGTGATGCTTTTGCTCCAAGGGTGAATTTAAGGCTGCAGTAATCTCTGCTCTTACCACATCTCTCTCTGTCAGGCTCAATTGCTCAGTTTAACAGTAACAATTGAAGGAAATCTAATTGAGCAACTTCCCTGGGTACTGTTTAACTTCAGCCTGCCTGGGAAAATGTGTGAAAATTTCTGCAGGAACTCTCTTGGTTTTCTTTTTTCCTAATTTAATTATACGCTTTCATTAGTGATGTTAACAACATAATAAAGTAAAAAAACAAGAATTGGGAACTGGATAGCTGTTGAGTAATGAGGGAAGCTGGCATATCTGAATGGAGTTATACAAGTGACTTTACCTGAATGAAATTGAAATTCTGCCCCAGAGGTGAGCTGTGACTACATCGAAGTTTGTGCAACAGTAAGTGTGATGGGTGCTGTACACAACCCCCAATTATTGAATGAAAAAGCCTTCTAAGTTTCTGTATGTGCCTTGTTTTGTCTCCTCATTTTCCGTAATGATCAGAGAGAAGTGGATAGCAGGACTAAGTTTCTTCGGCCTATCTTAAGAATACAGTGCATTTTGTGGACATCAAATCGTAGCAGCTCTGGCCTGCTGAAACTGTGTGGTTTTGCCATTACCTGTCTGTCAGGGCACTCTCATGTCCAGGGCTCTAAACTACTTTTATAATTACTACTGGTGTTGTCCAACAAAAAAGCAAACATTTCCTAGCAAATAGCTGCCATTGGATTCAGATAGCTGATGGTGCTGACTGTTTGCTTTGCAGTGTATGTGCTGTTCTTGCTGGATGGATGGTATTCTTTCAGAAATCTTAGTGTTTTGTGACAGGTCTAAATTCCACTGGAGAATATCAGACAGACGTGTTTTTCCGTAATGACACATTGCAAGCCAGTCTCTGGGCTGGATGCCCAGGCTTCTCCTGTTTTCTGACTAGATTGTAGTGTGAAAACTGTAATGACTAAGTCTGCTTTTGTAGTTCAGGTATTTTTCTATGAACAGGTAGGCTCGGGTCTGCCCACGTGTTGGCAGAATGGGAGTGGTTAGGATGTTAGTGAAGCCTGGAGAGGATGGGCAGCGTGATTTCTGCCTCCATGAGCTGCGAGTTTTGTGCAAAATCCAGTTCTCCTCCGTCCCTCCTTCCTGCAGCTCCTGGAAGTTGGTGGTGTTGAACTGCCATAGGAAAGCATGTGTGTAGCTGGTAAAATACATAAAGGAGGGATTTCAGGCAGGTTGTGCTGTAATGATGTGGAGTGAAACTTTTAAATAAGGTTTAATTTTGAAAAATGGAAATGTATAATAGTCTGCAAGCCTTTAGCAATGTGATTTTAATTGTACACACCCTAACTGGAGCATTTGTACTTAGTTGTGATGCTGATCTCTGAAACTCATTGGCTTTTCTGCTGAGGAGCTAATTATCTTAAGACTGTAATTTAAAATATGTGCAAATGAAATAGCTGAAACGTAGCATCACGATTGGATTCACAAATGGCTTGGACAGCTAGAGCTGTTTTTCCTCTGAGCCCTCCGCCCCACCCCCCACCCCACCCCTTTGGGCAATGAACTGGCACCTGCCTGTAAGACATTCTTCCTAGTAGGTTGCTTTTATCATCTGAATAACTTGATTCTGTCTTGCCTGTCCTTTTAATCAAAATCACCACCAAGAAAAGCAGAATGTCTAACTTGTCAGAGAGTCAATTTGACAGCTTGATTGAACTTGCTCAGGTATTCATTAAGTGCCGCTAGAGAGAGCTGGGAGAAAGGAAGGGAAAGACTAACAATGCTCTAGTTTTCAATGTGCAGAGCGTACTCTGTGTATGTCCAGGTATGCAGGGAAGGAAACTTGTTTTAGCACACAGATGTTTCTGCAATTGCTAGAACGCAGGCAGGATACCTAGAAAGAGTCCTAGGCCTCAAAGGACGATCACAAAACAGACCATTGCAGCTAACTTCATCAGTTTGTCTGAGATGACGCTGCCAGAAACAAAGGGCCTGAGCTTCCCGGTTTCGCGATTTGGTAAATGATCTCTGCCTGTGAATTAGCATGGCTAAGTTACAGGCAGTGTTTTCTGGTGGAGTTCAAACTGGACGCTGGAGTAAGTGCTTTGTACTTTCAATAAACTATGGTGAATTTTGTTGTAAAAGCACAGCGTATGTTACTCATTAAACCTCTTTAACTTTTGAACTTGCCTTCGCCAGCAATTTTGCTTTCTGATTATGTATTCTCTTAGGGGAATGGCTTGCTCTACAGCATGTAGTACTGAGGAGTCTGGATCCAGATGTGTGACAAGGACTTGTGTAACTACAACATAAAAAATAACACAGAAGTGTGTTATAAAAAAATAAATCTAATCCGCAGCTATTTTCTTCTTGTTTCCTGTGGCTTTGTAAACATAAGTAATGACTGTGTACGGAGCTGTACAAAATAGAAGGATTTAAAAAATACCCAGCTGCTCTATGTTGGGCTTCAGTAGCTTACTTAATGAGCGAGTCGGATTGCTATATATGCAAAATAATATCTGGCTTCTAATGGCCAGGCACTACGAATTCACACTGAAACTTTAAAGCAACGCTTTGTTCTCTGTGGCTCCAATCTGCACTATTGGTCATAACAGCCAGAATTCAGTTAAAAACTTACCTACAACAGAATCCAGCCCAGCTCCAAAATAAAATACAGCTGCATTGCTTTGCAGCGAGCAATTGTGAATAAAAATAATAAACGCTATTTTTACATGCAAGCCTCTGCAGGTTTAGAGCCTATATTTATGTGGAGCATGTGGGCATTTTTAATGTGTAAAATTGAGCGTATAGACAGGTGTTTGTAAGATCAGGGCATTGGGCACTGAAAATAAAAAAAGAACTTGTCTGAATAGAATCAAAGAGAATATTGTTGAGTAAATGAATATCATCTTTATGCATGTGCATGTTCTAAAATAAGTCCAGGCTTAATAATGTTAGTTTAGTTTTTAAAATTTCCTTTTAGTCATCTCTTTCTCAATCATCTTTCAAAATCATGTTTTAAAATAGTTGCGTATTGCATTCCTAAGCTCTTCAGCATGATTTCTATTTTTGTGGGTTTATTTTTGGTAGAGATAAATCTGATATTGTGACCTACATTTCTTTATTTGAAACAGCTAGGGATATCATCTCTACCTGTGATTTCTTTTGTGCTTTTGCTGGAAGACCTTGTTTTACAATATGTTTTCCGGGTACGTGAGATAAGAAGGAAAGGAAGTAACTGCAGGTAGTAATTAGAAATAATCAACAGTCTGTGTTCTTCAGAATAATTTAATGAAGTGCTTTGCTCTGTGGGGTTATGAATCATCTTTGGTCTTGATCCTTAAGGGAGTTTTTGTTCACATGGTCTGATGTGACCAAGCTTCCGTGATAAAACTTTTCAAGTGCAAACATTGATGCAGTTCAGGTCATGCTTTGGTCTATCAGATGTTATCTTTCATTAAAATTTTGAGTTATTACTCTGAGCAACATCCTGCGATCTCCTCTTTTCGAAAACACCCTCAGGAGTTGTAAATGCATTGATATGCGTCTTCCCAGAGCTCTAGCAAGTGATGTCTGGCAGTAAAGATACCCAGGTGTGTTTGTCCTCCTTTGGACTGAGTGCACGGGTCGTGCATAGCTTCATCATCACAAATTGGTCATGCACGAATACAGACAAGGCTGATCTGTCTCTGGCTTTGTGTTAATATCTCTGCTGCAACCAAGGGGTTTTGAAAGTGAAGTCTGGCACTAATTTATGAGAGCAATGTGGGGGAAAAAAACCCAGGTCAGCAAGTATGAAAGGTGCTGACAAGCATATAATATCTGGAGATTGTTAAAAAGCAGAAAAAAAAAAAAAAAATCACATGGTCTTTCCAAGTAATCAAGCTGTTGTGCCTGAGGTTTCCTAGGCATCAGAGATGGGCAGAGGTGAAGTAACTTGCTGGAGTACATGTGAGAAGGCTGTGGCAGAATAGGGGAGCAATTTGGGGAATTCAGGTTTCCTAATACCACATTCCTTGAAGGGAAGCTAAAAGAATGGAAATGTGGCTATTTGAGCAGGCTTGTTGCTTAGAAAACTGATCTTTGTAGTTACACACCCCATTTGTGAATAGATTAAGAACTCTGAGAGGACACCTTTCTGTGCGAACTTAAGTTTTTCAAACCTTAGCTCTTTCATTTCTGCATATTTAACGATGAAAAAATTGCATCATAAAAAGCAGAAATGTTAGAAACTTAGATGCTAAAGTGATAGCTTCTATTTAAAGCATTATTTCTGCATTTATACTCTGCAGATAAGGTTAGACTGACCTTGCCTTTCATGTGGCAAGTGAGAGTATGTATCCCAGCAAGAAACATCTGTGCAAACTGCACTGATTCACTAGCTACAAGCACACATGCATTGCAACTGTGAAGAAAGGGAGTTCTGAAATCACTGATATGCTGCTTTCAGTCAAATCACTAGCATCATCAAAATAGCCTTTATGGCACGTGTGAGGCATTGGATCTATCTCTTTCCTAAAATAACCTCCAATTGCTTATGGCAGGCTTTTGGGACTTAATGCTGTGACTATTTTTTCCATTTTCCAGGGCTGGGTTTTAAATTTCTGTATGCCTTCTCCAATATCTAGATGCTTAGCAATCAGACTGAGTAGCAACCAAAATCTTCACTGTAAGCAATGGAAGAGGACAGAGCATGATCTGATTCTTCTCTCTTGAAACTATGGATATTTTGATGTTGTGACTTGCAGCTGAGTTCCTTGTGGGCTGAAAGGAGTGAATACGATTGACACAGTTTTTACATAACACCAATGTACCACACACACACACATATGCTTGCACCTTAAAGGAAGGAAATGGCACTAGAATCCTGGAAATGCTCTTCATCTGGGAGCTTGGGACGGGGGTTTTTCTACTGAAAATGGCCCTGGGAGTAGGTCGCTCCTCCTTCCTGTACAAGCTTTTTACTACCTGTGTATTTCCCACTTTTGACACTAACTCTTGCTTTGTTCTTGTTTTCAGTTTAGGAGCCATAGCTCTTCTGCCCACTTGTAAGTGCAACTGGTATGGGTAATGGTGTGAGAGAAGGTCAAGTGGATTTCAAACGGCAGGATGTGGAGCCAGTTACATCAACCCATCTCCCATCAGAGGTAAGAGCATGAGATTGTTGGGTGTATGCAGTGGGTTTGAGAGAAGAGCTGCATGGCTACCAAAGGAAGCATCTCAACGGGATTTGAGCTGCAGAGTCCTGAAAGAGCTGTAGTGTACGTGCAAGCCACAAAACGTGTAACTTCTGCTTTCTCTGAGGATGGCCAAGCAGTTCCAGCCCTCTGGGAAGAGGCTGGGCGTTGCTCACAGCTGACAGGCAGGCAGGGCTGCATTCCTAGTTCAAGGTTATGTCTTGTTATGTCTTTAGTGGCAGAGCTGGGAAGAGAGCCATAAGTCTTGGTTTCCCTGCTCTTGCTGCTGTTGATAGACTCTTGTTAGAAACACTGGAAGAGAAGATGACACTGAACCTTGGCCTAAGTTAGACCAAAACTCTGGCTGAAGTTCATGCAGTGCTGCCTTGCATGGCTACCCTTGCGTTTAGCACCAGACAGGCAGAGTTTGGAAGGGAAAATTGAACTGAACCATGTATTTTGGTAATAAACATTAACTTTTTAGTTTTGAAGCATTCTGAAAAAATAAAAATCTTAACTCCTTTTCTCCATGAAAACACAAAGCATATCAAAAGTTAATGTTCTTAAGTCTTGTCTTGACTTGTCTTTCAGTCCGTAACCTTTACAGTGTTAGATTTCAAGTAATTTACTTGCTTTCTGTCCATGTGTTATGAGAAGATAGCTGCTTTATAAATATGATCTGTGGCAGGAACGTCAATAATAAAAACGCTTCCATTCTGTTTATCATAGCAGGAAACCTGTCTTGTTTTAATCTTAGGGTCTTGGGAACAATGTGGATATAGGGCTTGTGTGTTACTAGAAGGGCAAGAAAGAAACTTGCCTTCTCCACATGCCTAAACCATGAGGAGGTAGTGGCTTAGCTTTTAGAAATCTTAGTAGGGAGAAAACAGTACATGTAAGAGGTGGCAGATCTTGGAACTTTGCATTTTGGCAGATAAGTCTAGTCTTTGTGCTTCATGATCTGACCAGGAATTTACTGTGCTTGAAATTTTGATGAGAATTTTGACCCAAGTCCTTGAGAGGGGGTAAATGCTGCAGCAAAGGTAAAATATTACAATTGCTTAGGATTGACTGTGTCGTACTGAACAATGCTTTGTTCCAGGATAACCAGGAGAAAAAGAAAGTACTCAACTCCCTGATGTCTGGTGCATTGGCTGGTGCTGTTGCTAAAACTGCAGTAGCTCCACTGGATAGGACAAAAATCATGTTTCAAGGTGAGTCCCGTTGACTTTTGCAAAATGCTCTTGCTTGATCATTAGCAGAATCCGAAACATCTTCTCTGATCTGTTCAGCCAGCTTGTTCTCCAGTGCTTTGTCCTCCTTCAGTCTGCAGAGACCTGGGAGGATGCAGACAGAATAGTGACATTACCACAATGAATTGAGTCTAAAAACCTATTGTTTGATTCTTGGTAGGATTATTGCAGGTGTCAATCAGCTGTGCATCTGGCCCATACAGTTGGATCCAAGTCTCATGGTAGTCAGCAAGGGTTTTGCTTTTTCAGTGTAACGCAGATGCACGTATTGCTGGTTAGAGGTAGATGTCTTTGGCTTACGAACGTTGGCTGGCCACATGCGTTCTGTGACATAAGGGAGAGTTTTGGAGTGCAGAGTAAATAGGCACTGTAAAGGCAGCATTTGAGGGGATGACTGCTAAAACTCCAGATTTCTGTGCCTGTTCAGTTTAGAGAAGTAAGCTGGGGAGGGGAAAGGAGCAACACAAGGAGATGTGGTGACACTGTAGGGAGGTAACTGAGCTGTTTGAGTTTCTTGCTAAAGGCTGGATGCCAGGCTATGCCTGCTCAAATGTATGCAGTCTTTTCTACTGAGAGTTGCATTGTATTGCAGCTGAATTGTTTTGGTTAGAGTTGAAACAAGCATTGAAGCTGGCATACCTAGCTTTGTATTACAAAGCCCTTTTTGGAACCCGTAAAGTGTGTAACTGAAAATGAAATGAATCTAACTGGAGTAGAAAATTCTCACATGTTTATCAGGATTTGGGATTCAGCCCCATCATAGGCTCTGTTCAGTTCCCCCGTTTCAGTGCCGGAACTGTCAGCTACACTAATTGTCTCAAAGGGAATAGTGCAGACTGTTAATACAGTAGACATTTGGTGAGGCCAAGAATTTTAAATCTGGTTGACATCCCAGATTAAATGAATTGGTTCAGTCTAATCCCTGGATGAGATTTAATTTTGAATTGACTTTCATTTGACATGATTTTCATTCTCAATGTAGCATGGGCTGATGTCTGGAATAGCGGGGATATGGATCAGGGAGTTCAAGCTGTAGGGAGCTAAAGCCTGGGCTAGCTGCAGGCTGGGATTGCATCTGTGACCAGATGCTTGTGCAGCAATGAGTATGCGCTGTGCTTTCTCACCAGAACAAACACTGTAGTTCATCTAAGGTTGGAAGTGTCAGGATCAGAGGTGAGATGGAAACTGCAGAACTGGGGTGAGTCAACAGCTGTCCATATAAATCACCTTTAATTTGTACAGACCTAAATTTATGAAAAGACCTGTTTGGTTTGGCCCATTAAACTCACTGCAAAGGGTGTGATTAAAATGTGCCCATTCTGACCAATTCCTTAGTATCTAATGCATTTTGTAGTCTCTCATTCTCCTAAAGGTTTTTACTCTGGGGCCTCTTCCTTCTCTGTGAAGAGGGAAAGCATCTTTGGGTCATGTGAGTGTAGGAAGGTTGTCCCTTGAACTAGAGACTGAATAATTTTCCTGTGGGAGAGGGGAAAGAGCTCCTTTCCATTGCAGAGCCAGCTGCAATTGGTTATTGAGGTGTTTTTATTTCTTAAAAAAAAAAGTGTTGAATTGCATAAAGGAGCAATGTGGTGAAAATGTATTTGCATGTGATTGTTTGATACACTTGAGAGGTTACAAGTCTCAAAGGAGTTTGAAAGAAACTGTAACAGACACTTAATTGGAACCATGTTTCATTAGCGTTGCTGTTCGGGTTTTAGCCTGGGTTTCCTTCCTGCTGTAGGAATGTTACAAAACAGAGCTGCTGTATGCCAAATAAATCTTGCTTCCAAATGCCTTGTCTATTACATAGTTAAAGAGATGCTGTCAGTTTGAATGGATGCAAGAAAAGAAACTGAGTGTTCATTTGAGTTTTGCTAGGATGAAACCATTCTTGCGTGGAACCTTACTAAACAGACCCGTTCTTTGCTGGATTCTGGCATTAGTTTGGAACGTATGCATGGAAATGCTCTACTAAAATAAGTAGTCCGTGCAGTTTTGATTTTTTTTTTTTTTAATTTTTTGTTTATTCATTTATTTTTAGTGCTTTAAGAAGTGTGACACAAACTGAGCTTTTTCATAATAGCAGATGGAAAAATGAACTTATGTGCTAAATAGGGTTTGGGAGCACTTACCAGTGGAAAGTCTTTGTTTATTAGAAAGAATCTCTATTTTCTCTTGCATTAATTCTTTTGCTTCTATTTTTATCCCTTAGATAAAACGCCTGTATGGTTTATTTGATCCATCTAAATGTATTGCAAGACCTAATGCTCATTTTTTCTTTTTAGTGTCTTCAAAAAGATTTTCTGCCAAGGTGAGGTGATGTGTCTCTCTCCTGTTGACCTGAAGTGTTTGATTAATGGTAGTCATAGCCCTAACAGCATCTTTTGTTTGTATTTATTTAATTTTCTTGCTTGGGTTTTATTAGCAGCACTCATAGTGAAAGAGCATAGAGGGAAAGACTGGAAACCGTATTGTTTATAATACTCCTTAGGACAGTGCTCTTTCATGTTCATGTTTTGTCCAGTGCCTAGCACTGAGGGGCCTCAGTCCTCGTTCATACTCCAGGTTCTACCTGTGATGTGACAGTAAATGTTGTGGCATTGTGCAGGGCTTTGGTTTGTTAGGCCTTCTCCTCTAGTGGTTGCTTTCTTTCCCCCAACCACCACTGGAGTTGTTTCAGAGTATGTAGGAAATTTGAATTTGGGAGCTGGTCACTGTCATGGCTTGCTGAATGTTTTGTTACATGTGCATTACAGCTGTTCCACATGTGCTGTGCTAATATGTGTAATCAAAATGTTTGTCTTACACTAAGAAGATTAATTTGGGTTGAGAAATGGTTTGTGCAGACAGCAGTCCAGCTCTGTGCCTTGCCCTCAGAGGAAAAATGAAGATGTCTTGAATGTAAAACTCTGTCTTCCTGACTCCAGTTCTTTTTTGCTCTAATGTATCTGATTCGGTCTCCCCAGAGAAGGCATTTTAGTTGTCTTATTCTGGAGTCACGATTGTGAGCGTAAACAGCTGATATCAGCTTACTGTGGTTGGGGTGGGAAGGAGGATTTGGAGAGGTTAAGCTATAGGGTCACCTTTTCCCCCTCTATTGTTTGGACTCCCTCTTATCATGATCTCCCTGTCTGACCTTTGATCCGTTGCCTGCAGGAAGCCTACAGGCTGATTTATCGCACCTACCTCAATGAAGGCTTCTGGAGTCTCTGGCGGGGGAACTCAGCCACCATGGTCCGTGTGATTCCTTACGCTGCCATTCAGTTCTGTGCGCATGAAGAGTACAAGCAGCTCCTGGGGAGTTACTACGGCTTCCAGGGAAAGTAAGACGCAGCGTGGCTTTGATCCTTGCAGAGGAGGATGGAGCAGTTTGTGGGACCATAGGTGGTAGGGAGGGAGCACATTTCTCTGCTTTGTGCCGGCCTGCTGAGTTGAAAGCTCTGTTGGTACAGAGTTGTGCCAGCCCCTCTCATGATGGCTTCGCAGAACAGGGTGCGTGAGGGGGCTAAGCAAAGGGCTGGGCTTCTTAGTCTTGCACAGGGGAGATCTTTGTGAGAAGAAGACCCTGTCTTGTAGAGGCGTGAGCAAGAAGTGGCCTAGACATTGAGTTAGCACTTCCTTGTGCTGAGAGCGGGCAGGCAAAACAAAGAGCTTTTCTTTGCAGGAGAAGCAACAAGATCCAGCCTTACGCTGTTATCTGTGCGTGTGGCCTGAGCCTCTTGCTCTTGGGCATGTAGTGTCCGAGACACCCCAAGTCAGGCTTGCTGTCCTCAACAGAGATTTTCTCTAAGCCTCCAGCTTGAATGGCTGTGGCAAACCACAGCAGCTTCAACCCCCACCCACCCACCTCTCTTCAGTACGCAGGCAGGGAAGGGATTCAGTAGCAGATAGAGTAGAGCCATGCTCAAAAGCCACATAGTATTTCCATCTCCAGGTGATCTGTTTGGTCTCTTCTCTCACCTTACTTTAGAGCGCTGACACCCTTTCCTCGATTCATTGCTGGCTCTCTGGCAGGCACAACGGCTGCCATGTTAACCTACCCCTTGGATATGGTCCGTGCTCGAATGGCTGTCACGCCGAAGGAGATGTAAGTGCCTAACAAAAGCAAGTACAAGCACCACAAACAAATGCAGAACTTTCTTTTAAGGTCAGATGACTTTATTCCCATTTTCTGGGTCACTTCTTGCTCAGAGCCTTTGGTGTAATAAACCTCTTACTGCTCGGGTCTGAGCACTGATTAAATGACCAGAGCCCTGGTTAGTCCAGGGGCTGGAAGGAGATCGATACTGAAAGACCTCACTAGTAAAACCTGTGTGTTGGTTCTTTAGGAGGCCAGCTGGCACAATGTCTCCGGAAGAGATCTAACAGACTGGATAGCTTGTTGTGATAGGGCTATAGGAGAGCTGGTGACTGGCTTCTCCATTTCCAGACAGGCTTCTGAAATCTCTTCTGAGCTGTTTGATGAGCTCAGAGCTGAATTAATTAACTGTTGATTCTTCAGAAAGCCCTGTTGGAAATATTACTGGCGTGTGCAGTTACTAACCAGCACAGATTTGGTTTTCTTGTGTCCACGTGCTAGGTACAGCAATATTGTTCATGTCTTCATCCGAATATCCCGAGAGGAAGGATTAAAGACATTGTATAGGGGATTTACACCAACCATCCTTGGAGTGATTCCGTATGCCGGGCTCAGCTTCTTCACCTATGAGACGCTGAAGAAACTACATGCAGGTAAAAGCAACTTGGTTTGCTTTCAAATGAAATGGTGTAGGCTTTTGGCCAACTTGAGATGTTTGAATTCAATGGTACAAGTCCTTTTCCTGGCTTTGAAGCCAATTGCAAAGTTCTGTGCTTGTGGAGGATGCCTTGTGCCTTTGTCTCTCCAATTCCAGCCTATGAAGAAGGCAAGCTGCAGAAAAGCAGTATCTCTGTCTTGCAGAGGAACAAGAAGGTGCAGGTCCTGGGTGCAGAAAGACTTGGTCACATACCAAGTCAGCTAACAAACAAGTTGGGAACAAAATCTCAGGAGCTCTGGCACTCAGTACTCTCTTTGGCTCTCAGCCCACTTGACCTTAATCATGTGTTTATTACAAGAAGCTTTCTACACTCTGCTGCTTTCTCTTTCCCAGATCACAGTGGGAAATTGCAGCCATCCCCTCCGGAGCGGCTTTTGTTTGGTGCCTGTGCAGGCTTGATTGGCCAGTCAGCTTCTTACCCCCTGGATGTGGTTCGCCGACGAATGCAGACGGCAGGGGTTATGGGACACACGTACAGTTCCATCCTTCTCACCATGCAGGAGATTATAAGAGAAGAGGGACTAATCCGTGGCTTGTACAAAGGACTCAGCATGAACTGGGTCAAAGGTCCAATTGCAGTGGGAATAAGCTTCACAACCTTTGACCTGACGCAGATCCTTCTCCGTAAATTACAGCACAGCACTAATGTTGAAAGGTAGTAGCTTAATCCCCACAGCCCTTGCTGGGGAAAAGTACAACACGTGTAGAAAGAGCAATGCTAGCTTTCCCTCACTTCGTCCATGCTCTCCTGCAGCTGAGAACTTACCTTTCTTGTTTGTTTTTTCTGTTGTTGTTGATTATTTTTCTTTTTCATGAGCCTCTTGAGTTATCTGGAAACCTCGACCTGAAACTAACTCTTTCCTAAACAAAATTCGTCTTACAATTCTGCAGAACCGAGTCCTCTAAAGTAGCTGCCTCACCCTTCTGTTTTACTCTCTGATACCAGGAGTGGAGCCTCTCAAACAAACATGTGCTGCTGCTGGCTTCTCACCTGGTCTCTTGGGAGCAGATGAAGTGGTGCGTGATGAAAGAGAGGACTCGGTGCTGTTGGAATGAACCCCTGAATCTGGGAAGTGACTGCTGTTGCGGGTAGGCAGTTTAGAGTTACTGAACATGTGTTAGCTGGAGGCAGTCTGCCAAGTGCAATATTCCAGTTAGCCTGTAGGGAATTTCACATTCCTCTGACCTGTAAGCATTGGTCTCCGAAAAACAGGACACAGCAGGATTTAACAGGTCCAGGTCGCTTCTTTTGTTCTGGAAGTTGAATGTGAGCTCTGGCTGGAAATGCTGTCCTTTTTCAAATGTTCTTCTCATTTCTGGGTTGAGTTGCATAAAATATCCCTTGCTTGCAATGTCCCTCTGAGATTACCAAAGACTGTAGACAGCGGGGGACGAAAGTTCTGAGCGGTTTTGTAAATCAAATTCTTATGTTTGTTGTCAGCGTTGTTGAGTAGGGGCTGTGCCTGGATTCACAAACTGGATTGAATCAAACTGCAGTAGTGCTTTCGGGCGACCCAAACCTACCATTGTTGTCATGGTCTTAAAGGCAGTGTTTTCTGAGGGATTTGGCAGACTGTAGTGTTGATGCACTAGAAAAGGAAATGTTACATACTTAAAATTTAAGCAGTTTTATCCTTCAGTATTATTGTTGCGACTTTATGCACGATGTGAGAACAAACATCTCAAAGATGCACATGTGACGCGGACTTAGCTATTCTGAAAGGCTGTTCACGTCTGGTTGAATACAGCCTAGTAGTTGATTCAAGCTGCTGGCCCTGCTTCTGAACAATTTTGTTGTCTTTTGGTGCCTGCTGTGTAGGTTGTGTCACCTCCACCCATTAGTCCACACCTAAGCCCACTTGCTTTTATTCCTAGAGTTCTTCTGGACCAACTGGGTCCTTGGGAGGATGGGCACCACAGCCAGTATTGACCCTTCAGAAATTATATATAGTGCCAATCATTTCCAGTTGCAATTTGAAAATGAAAGGTGAAGTACCTTTCAGTGTTTCTATTTCAAGTCAGTTTTCAGGGAAATGGAGATTTGGGGGTGGTTTTGTTTTATGTTCCATTCCTGTATTAAATTTGGAGTGCAAGAGAGGTCAGAGCAAACTTTAGACTTCTCTGAGAATCAGATTACATAAACCAAGATTAAAAATCCCTTTCCAGCTGACATAGTCCGTAATGTATAAAAGAAAAATAAGGTATAATTTAAAAGCTGTCCTTTTCTGGTGTATGTATTTTAGCTGTTGTAGTTTGAGCCTTGTGTCATGGCTTTATTAATGGGAATGGAGGTAATTGCACAATTGGTAGAAATAGCTTTCTCCTTTCTTTTGTCTTTGCACTTGTTCTTTGGAGCATAACTTGCTTCTAACGCCAAATATTTCCTTAGGAATTGAGCACCTACACTTCCATTTTGCGGACGTGGCAGAGAGCCAGCATACTGAAGTATTAGCATGCATGGTGTTCCCAGAACACGTGGGATCGATCGTACTTTAATGGTTGTGGATGGGCGGGGTATTAACCTCAGTAATTTCTGCCTCCAAGCCCACACATTATGATTTTCGTTGTGAAACTTGACTGCAGTCACTGATTTACCTTGTAATTAATGTTAGGTGTTGTTGTTTTAAGAGTCTTTAGAGAGGATAGCCATGAATTCTGTATATTTTTTGCTCCCATTGCTAATGGAAGATGATCAGCTCTTCGTTTGGGTGAAATTTTGTTTAGTCCTTTGCAAGAGCTCCGATTATTTTTCTCCAATGGAGAAGCCAATTACTTCTGCTCTTGTCTTTATCTTGTCTGGCCCAGTGAAGAAATACTAAGGCAGTTGCATCCTACCGCAAAAGTGAGGTACAGACCAGCAACTAGATGTGTCAGCAGTTGACTGTGCGTACGTGCATGTATGTGTGTCTGACTGTGTGTACAATCCATGCCAAGTCCTCTCTCAGCTTGGAGGCTCCCAGTTCGAAGCACAGTCCTTTCTGCACAGCTGATGGGTACTATATGAAGATGAGAGGAAGCTGAACTGTGGCATCCAAGTTAGAGCGGGCTTCTTTGCTCCACAGTACGGTAGATAATCTCAGAGGCAAGCGCAGCAGACCTTGTCTTATGAGATGTTGGGCATCACTGAACCCCTATGGCAACAGAGGTGGCTTAATTCCTCCTGGGTCCTGACTGAGAAAGGATTTACACTGGATGACTAGCCTCTTGTTTGGGACTGAACAGAAGGGCAGATCCGCACAGGGTACCTTCTGCCACATCAGGAGTGCAGCTAGTATATTAAATGAACGGGAAGCCTGTGGAGGAGACGGCTTCTGGCTGGCTGACCCTGGCATCGCCCACCTTGCAGCCAAAGTGCTGTGCAGGCAGCTCATCTAGAGCCTGGGGACTCTGAGAAACAAGACCTGAAGCGCAGCCAGACTTGGTGGAAGCATTGGGCTCAGATAAGTTGTTCCTTAATTAGCAGCTGCACCTGATTTTAATTCAATGGAATTTTAGCCAAACATGTTTTTCCAAGTTTTGCAGTCTGAGTGCTTGTTCAGAGACAGATCTTTGAATTCAGTCTGTAATGGTTTTGGTGCTTTTGTTTCTTGGGCAAAAGTGTTCCAAGTAACTGAGTGTTATTGCTTTGGGTTGTTTTAAATAGCTTTTTTTTTTTTTTTTTCCTTCTGATTTGAATGTAGAAAAGGAGAAACAGAGTGTTCTCTTCCCTTCTCTTAATCCTTGCATGAATTGAGACGTGTTCCAGATCTCTCTGCTGCCTGGAATGAGTGCCTGAGGAGTTTTGGGCATGCTGATTTGGAAAGGGAGGGTGCCTGTGTGCTGGCCAAGAAGGTCCATTGCCTTTAGCTCTGAGAAAGGAGACAAGTCTAACAGGAATATTCTCCAGTTCTTCCTTTCTTTAGAACTTCTTTACTACCACAAATGCCCCAATTTTTCATTTTGTTCTTCTCAAATTCCTTGCTTTTATTTTCAGCTCATGTTTCTCATTGTTCCTTAATGTATTACCACCAAACATTGATTGGTGCTTTTTTTTCTTGTCTACTCTCCCTCCCTTCCTGCTTCTGCACCTTTAGTCCCGCACTAGCACTTCGAGAAAATCAGGTCCAATGAAATGCATCCAAAATGACAAAATTGCAGCTTTGATAGCACTGCCCAAACAGCCCAACTAGGCTTCCTGCTCACAGGCAGGGATGCTTGTGTGGGGGGACAAGAAGTCAAAGGCACTAGGTGATGGGGGCAGAAGATTTTTTTGAAAGGTTCTTGAACTACTTGTCCCACCTAGGGCCTTCACTTCTCCTAGCACCTTTCCTATACAAGCTGTGAAATGCTGCTGCTTCTTGTCATTTCCTCTTTTGGTACCTCCACATGATGCCCACTTGCTCTGTGAAAGTGACTGCTTGCTGAGTAAGTAGCTCGGGGAGAGCTTGTCCTTCTGGGAGGCTCAGAGGGCCAGTTAGGGAACTTGAGTATGTGAGAGGTGGGATCTGAGCTGGCTACTTGCAAACCTGTTTGCCCTGCATGCCCTGTGCAGACCTCTGCCAGTTCACTGGGAAAGCAGAGCTGCCAAAGAGCCGGCTGGTGGTTGGCAGGATTGTGGTGGAAGGATCAGGAGAGGAGTCACAGCCTCCTGAGGCATGAAGTCACTGAAAGCCATGGGGTGGGTAGTGTGGTGTAGCATTGGTACTCCGTGGGAGCTCTCCAAAAGCAGTTTCATAGCTTCTGTGGGAAAAATAGTGGTACTTCTGTTAACTTCTTACCACCTTCTGCCTAGAAGGACTCGAGCACTGTCGTCTTCCACCTCTGGTGTCTTTAACACAAAAGCAGATGAGGCATGAAAGGAAACTTTGAGCACAAGCACTGTGGCAACCCCGAGCGAGTCTGGCACCAGTCCCAGGTGGGCAGGAGGCAGGGGAAATGCGGTGGGATACTTCTCATGCCATTTCCCCAGTGTCTGACCGGGTACTTGCGCTCTGCAGAGAGCCAGGGCGTATGTTATGGACCCTCCCTTCCTGGACTGTGCCAGAGGAGGAGGTGGCCTTCCTACAAAACAGCCTTCTTTTTTATTGTAGGGGCTGATTCCTCCCGCTACACCTGCCTCCCCCTTAAATGCCATGTGATGCAGGGTTTCCCAGTACTGTTCACTGCCTGTGTGGTCTATGCATATATTAGCACAAACACTGTTAAATGCCTTTTGTCAAGATGTGTCCTCACCATCAATGTGTGCGTGTATGCGTGTGTGTCAATTTTGACTGCTTTTCTTGGATCTGGAGTTCTATTTTATTGCAGTGAAGACACTTTGTTATATAATGTTTATATATTTTAAGATTTGTGCCAAGAGAGGATGTATATTTAATAAAAAATTATAATTGACTTTGCAGGCTTTCTGAGGGTGTCTCCTACTGTATGTAACTCATAAGAGAAAGGGGCCTGGCACATCTGGGTGGACTTACTGAGGGACTAAATGTGGGGGTGTCAGGGAGACGGGGGGCTGTGGCTGGGAGTACCTCTTGTGGGGCTGACTGTGCCCCCAACCACACAAGTCTCCTGTGCACAGAGCTCCTTCCAAAGTGCATGGGTCGCCACTTTGGACTTTGTGTGGAAGATGGGAGAAGCTTGAAGGAAGGAAAGCAACTCTGGAGATGGTTCAAAACCTGCGGCTCCCCCGAAGAAGGCCTGTGCTGTCCCAGTCCCCAGTGCCGCAGTCTGGGACGGGGACGGGTGTGCAATGGCAGCAGGTGGCACTGTCGGCTTAGGCATGGCCCGGCTGCTTCCCCGAAGTTGGGGATCCCCGGTGCTCAGCCCTGCTCAGCTCTTGGGGCTTTCAGTGCTTTCAGCTGCATTTCGGGTCCAGTGTGGATGTGACACTGCAGTGCCTTGCAAGGTAGGAAGGTCTCAGCAGTGAGGACAGGTCCAGTCCTCCCAGAGAAACCTTCCTGTAACCCACTGCTACTGTCTGCAAGGCAGAGCAGAGCTGATGTCCTGGTTGTACCCCAAGAGAAACTGAGACCCAGAGGCTGAGACTTGCAGCAAACCTTGCAGGAAGCCTGTGGCAGAGCTGGAGAATGGTTCCTCTCCACGTCCCCTGGACCAGCTGCCTCTCGACCCTGCCAGTTGAGGGTAGCATCCCTACCTTTGGCTTTCTGGCTCCCTGCGTGCAGGGGAGCATCCAGCCGGGTTGGTTTGGGCTGTCAGCCGCGCAGAGCTGCGATTAGAAGTTTCCCCCCCTGCTCCAAGCAGGAACAGCTCTGCAGGATGCAGGCAGCAAGGGTGGCAAGGGGATCTCATTTTGGATGGAAGTGGGGTGGGAAGCAGGGCTCACTACTTCTCTCTCTGCCAGGGCATAAAGGGAAGACCTCCAGGAGCTGCCTGCAGCCCTCAAGTTCTTGCCAAGCACGGCTCAGCGGCAGCCAAAGGTAGGTGTGCTCCAGGGGAGCAGGGACGATGCAAGGCCTGAGCTGGGTTGCAGCAGGGACTCCTGGTGCCAGCCTGAATCCCCATGCCAGCGGAGCCTCTGCAGCAAGAGCACCTTTTGGTCCCAGCTGCTCCCTGCTGCTGAGAGCCTGAGCGTGGCCCTTTGCAAAGCCCAGCCCATACCCTGTTCTAAATAAAGCAAAGATCCACAGAGTAAAAATAATTCTGGGAAGAGGAAGATGGGGGGGCTCTTTCATTTTATTTGATGTGGCCCAATTTCAGTGCCTGTGGATCTGTCTCCTGCTCTTGGCTAGTCTATCAGTCATTGTCCCTGCCTGAGAGGGTCACGTCTGGGCAGATCTCAGGGGAGGAACTGTCTGCATGTCTGAATGCAGCACAACCTCGGGCCCTAGCAACCATCCTCCTGCCGCGAAGGCTTCCCTGCCAGCTCAGCCCCCGGCTGCTTCCTCCACATGCTTAAGGAAAATTAGATAAATGAGCCATCAAGGCAGTCGGGCTAGCTTTTAATGGGACGGCGCAAGCTGGAACAAGCCCCTTCTGCATCCTGGCCCTGGGGGAATCGCTTCTTCCTTGCACCTTTCCACCCGTGACTTGGTGACAGTGCTGCTGGAGCCAAATTCCTCCTGGCCCTGTGCTGGTTAATGGTGCTGCTTTGGGCTCTGGTTGCCCCAGCTGTTTGCAAAAGGGACATTTCCCCATAATTTTTTTGCAAAAGGGATTTTACTGCATCTGCAGCTTGGGTACTCAGGACCAGGTGGAGGAGGGCTGTCCGGATTACCCATGTTGACACCAGGCAAAGGGCTGCCTTCTCATCTTGGCCCTTAAGCAAGAGGGAATTAAGACCATTACAAGGCTATCAAATAGGATCAGAGTCCCTCTCACTTTCTCTGAGCAACCCAGACCTGCTAATCCTTTTTCATGCAGCTGGACCAGCACCCACCGTGCGGTGGGGAAGAGCTCAGCTGAGATGGACAAGGGGCTGTGTACCCCATGTCCCACTGCCCCTGCAGCCACTGTTGGGCTGAGCAGTGTGTTATCAGCCCAGGTGCGATCCCAGTGTTGAGGGAAGGAAGACCAAGGAACAGGCACTGACTCGGGCTGTGATGAGGAGCAGACCTCATGTTCACCCCAAGTGCGCTGGGGCCGGGCTGCAGGGTTTGTTTGAGCACTCAGCTTCTTCCCCTTGCTGCAATAACACGTATGGTGCTTTGCCGCTCGCCCACCTGCCCAAAGGCAGCTGGGACCCCTGCCCTGCTCAAGTGGCTTTGGGGCCCCGAAGTGCAAACAAAGCAGCAGCTTTTGGAGCGGCAGACAGACTCTGGGTTACTTATTTATTTCTAAAACAGCCAACAGCTCAGGCTGTTGGGCCTGAGGATTTCACACGAAGCAGAGGGATGACCCCAAGGAGCTCTGACCCAGCTGGCCAGAGCAACATCCCTACAAAAATACACTCATCCTCAGCCTGTGGAGGCAAACGCTAGGCAGAGCACACCCCAAAGTCTGTCCTGGCAAGCCAAACTGCCACTCCAACCTGGCTATGGGGTCTCTACCATGCAAGGGTGATGCCCACCGAGTCCTCTGCCCAGCACGTACCACCCAGGGCTGGCAGGAGCCGCTGCCCTCGAGGAAAACACAGCGGCAGAGTATCCCTGTGTCAGGTCAGAGCAGGCACCAGCAAACCCAGCTGCGGGGCTTTGGTTCTTCCATCACTGTGCAGAACCAGGAAGGGGAAGAGGGGCTGGAGGGATGCAGCCCAGAGCAGCAGCGGGGTGAGAGCAGGCACAGTGGTGATTGGCAGCAGGAGCAGGCGATGCCCACGCTGGCCTGGATGCATAAAACCTGTCATGCTGAGAGCTGGCAGCAGAAATATCCCCATGTGCGTGTCCACATGTGCCACCAGCACGTGCAAAGGAGGAAACCAGCCAAGGCAGAAACAAGGGGACCAGCAGCCGAGCACCAACTGTGCCCCGAGGCACGTCCCAGCTCCCTCCAGTCAGGAGGCTGCCAGGTACTGGTGGAAGTAGAGGCCGAAGAGGCTAGTGACGACCTGGCAGGCAGCCACCCACCAGGTGAGGAAGGCAAAGAGTCCACGGAAGAAGAGGGGGGTGAAGATGCCACCCAAGACTCCTGTGATCTGCTCCACTGCGGCACGCACGTCCTCCCTGTCCTCGCTGCCGGGATGCAGCGATGCTGTGGTTGCTGCCAGAGGGAGGGGAGGGGGCTCCGGGTACAGGCCCCATGAGTGGTGGCCTGCGTGACAGAGGGGACACGTCTGCGGGGGTCTGTCCCCACGCTGCAACCCCATCCCCACGCTAGACGTGCTGGTGGCCGAGTCCCAGCACACTCACTGCATGCAATTAGGTTCATGCCAACTGCAAACTATGTCTTGAGAGCCTGGGGAATGCCTTGGATGCCGATAGCTTGAAGATAACTGGCAGGTCTCATCCTGCCCCTCCTGAGCCCCCGTGTTCCCCCCATTCCCCCTACCACCTCCTTACCCAATGTTTTGAGGAGCAGCGTGCAGTGGAGGCAGAGGATGATGGGTCCCAGGTACTGCAGGCTGACCACGGAGACGTAGCAGTAAATCCTCGTGATCTGTGAGCAGTAGGGATCAGTAGGAGGCCAGTGGCGATACCCGGACCCCAGCTCCCATCCCAGCTCCCACGTCCAGACCTTGCGCTGGATCTCCAGGACAGTGATGCGCCCGGCTTCCTTCCTCATCTGCTCCACCCAGCGCTCGGCCAGGCCCAGGTACGCCTGGAGGTGATGGCGGGTGACGGCCAGGCGCAACAGGCAGAGGCTGACGATGGTCCAGAGGCGTGCAGTGTTGTAGGCAGAGTCTGACATGCTGGGGCAAGAGGAGGGGGCTGTCAGGGAGATCTCAGGGTCCAGAAACCCTCTGTGTCCCAGAGAGAGCATCTGATGGGAGAGGTGGTGGCAGCGGGGAGGATGGGGGGGCTACTGGTGTTGGAGGAGGTGGACTGGTGTACCCGTGCCTCAGTTTCCCCTTGGAACAAGGATGCCGGGACACAGTCGGACACTTACATCTGCACCGTCTGCTTGCCCATGGGTGCGTGGAGCAGGAATTCCCGTGAGATAGGCTTGATCCACATCACCACCACGAGGACAGGCGCCAGGAAACTCACGTGGAGCAGGACCCTGCAGCGGAACCGTCACGAGACCCCCATGCAGCCTGGTGCCTCCTGCTCCCTCCATCCCTCAGCAAGCAAGGACTGGTCCTCACCCACACCCCCAACACCCTCTCCCACCACCAAATCTCCTCGCTGCCCTGCAGAGCAGGGGGGGGAGGTCCTGGCCCCCGACATGCCAGCACCAACCCCCTCGCCTCCTTCCCCACCCGCAGATTTCACCCAACTGGGTCAGGGGCTTGTCGGCCGCCATCCGGAGAGCGTCGAGGTGCGTCTGGGCCAGGCGCAGCCCCGGGAAGGTCAGGCAGGCGCCCAGGAAGGAGCACAGGGCCGCCAGCCCCAGCTTGAAGGCCAGCTTGGCGAGGGGCAACCTGTGGAGAGAGAAGGTAGCGCAGGGGGGGGGATGGGTTGGCCCCATCCCTGGTGAGTCCCCGAGGGGCTCCCACCCCAAACCTCCAAAAAGCCTCCTGAAAACCCCATTTTCCTCCCTGCCCTGTCATCAACTCACGTCCACTCCCAGCCCCGCTGCTTCAGGATGCTCTCCAGGTTGCTGCTGACGCCGGCCAGCCCTGTGGGGAGCGACCCTCCATAAGTGGGGTGCCCGCAGACCCCAGGGACCACCTGCCTGCCCGCCTCTCTCCGTCCCCCCTCACCCACCAGGCTCGAGGCCAAACTCCAGGTAGTCCTCACGGATGACGAGGGCCACCATGGCGAGGAGGAGGAAGAAGAAGGCAAAGGTGAGGCAGACGGACCGCTCACCCCCCTCCTCCGAGCAGAAGTAATGGCGCATCACCATGAAGAAGACCTTGCTGCAGGTGACGGGCAGCCGTCAAGGAAATTGGGAGCTTCAGGGACCCCCCCAATGTCAGTGGGACCCCTGCTCATTAGCATGTCATAAAGCACCCACATCGTTAGGCCACTGCCACCTTCTCTGCAGGGAAAGCTCTCATTAGGCACCTTTACAGCTCATCAGTGAGTGATTTATAAATCCATAAATTTAAGTTTTCCACCTTAACTGGCTTTCAATGGGGAAGAACCAAGGTCGGTGGGTTCCCTCTCCTGCCCACCAGCAGCCTGGACCCGGCGGTTGGTGGCAATCACACCCCAAAATTCGGCAGAAGGATACACAGAGAAGATGACGGTCAGCAGGCACCAGAGCACCCCGATGTTCGTCTCCTTCTGGGGGTCCGCCATGCAGTAGTAGCCCTCGGTGAAAAGGTACACGGCAGTGGAGTAGACGGCAAAATCCACGAACCACTGGTACTCCAGGAAATAGCGCAGCACTGGTGTCACAGAGGGACACGTCACCATGCTGTGGGGACCTACCGGGGGTCCCGGGCACGGCCAAGGGTCCCGGGTCCAGGGCAGTGCGGGGTCCTGCATGCAGAGGGAGCTGGGGATGCATGGAGGGGGTTACCGAGAGCATCCACGGCGGTGATGGGGCTGGTGTCCAGGCGGAGGTCGATGTCCCGGGGCACGGAGAGGGGCTTGTCATCCGTCATGCCGTTCATCCTCCTGCAAGGGAAACCTGAGCTCGAGACGGCAGGCAAAGAGCCGGCTTGTCCCTTGTATCCCATGCTGCCAAAAGCCCCTCGCGTGGTGGCACGTCCCTGGCTTGGGGCTCCTCATCACCAGCACCCCTTGCCCAGCAGAGTCCCGCAGCATACCAGGATGGCTTCCATTATCACCAAAACAAAACATTTATCATTTTAAGTCCCTCCTGCCTGCCGGAGCCACGGCCACGAGCTGAGCTGACCTGTCCCTCTTCGCCTTGGGGCGCTGCTTGCCTGCCAGGGCACAGAGCTCCTCATCCGAGGGGTGCCTGTAGCGGTGCAAGCTGGAAGGGAGCAGTCGGATGTCAGTGGTGCGGGGTGTCCCCGAGCCCCCCACTGGGGACGAGCAGGAAGGGACGGGTCACACACCTGCCATTGCAGAGCAGCCAGCGAGCGAAGGAGCAGTGCGGGGCCATCTTCTGCATGACGCTGGCTGCCAGAAGGCTCACCACCACCTGCACCCCCATCACCGCCTGCGCCGGGGACACCCTCAGGGGGTGACCCCGGCACTAAAGCCCCCAAAGCCGGGGCGGGGGGAGCTGGGGAGCCCCCCACCAGCCTGCAACACCGGGGCTTTCTGCTTCCCCCAACCCCTGTCCCTGCCATGGGACAGCCAGGGCGTGCAGCCCCCGGGCGTGCAACCCACTGGGACACGCCGGGTATGCATCCCCCGGGCACGTACCCCCCCACGCCCCCCCCCGCAGGCACCCNNCCCCCCCGGGCGTGCAACCCCCGGACCAGCCTGTGCATGCACCCTCCCGGAAAGCCTGGATATGCACCCCCCAGGCAGACACCCCCGACCCACGCTCACCATGCTGCGGTCAGCGCAAAGGCGACCGCAGGAAGCTTGCCCGCCGCCGCCGCACCCCGCCGCCCAATCCGCCGCCGCCCTCCCTCTGATTGGCAGCTTCTTGACCAATAGAAAGGCGGCACTCGGCGGGGGCGGCCCCTCCGCGGCGCCCAGTTCCGCGGGCGTTGCCTCCTGGGAGGTGTGGTGTCCGTCCCGTCCCCCCACCCCACACAGTCCCGAGGTCGAGGGTTCGAGTCCCGGCTGCGCTGCGCGGGTCAGCGGCACAGCCCCAGCAACCGCCGCGTGGGTGTATAGATAATAAATCATATATATGTACATGGCTGCGCCCCCTATGTATAGGTGTGCATACATGTGGGTGTGCAGTTGCACCTGAAGGGCCCCTTCAGGCTGAGCTTCTGCGATACCTATCCCTGCGTGCAGCCCCAAGGCGTTGTATTTTGGGGGCAAAGGAGGGCACAAGGGTTTGGGTGGGTCGATCCCCGTGGCCGCCCCGTCCTTCTCCATCCTGGACCCCGGGGCTGGCTGAGCTGGGTGGGACCTTCCCCTCCCTCCTGCCCTCCCTGGAGGACAGGTTGCAAGCATCTCGCCCGCCGCGTCCTTTTGCTCGCGTCTTCCTTGTGAGAGAAATGGGTTCCACTCCTGCGTTTATCCCCTCGTTGCTGCCCAGTTGAATCTCCCTGCGAGCACCGGAGGAGCCGAAGGTGGACAAGGCCGGGGCAGAGCCCGCTGGGTGCAGCTCGTTGTCCTGGTTTCAGCTGGGATAGTGTTAATTGTCTTCCTAGTAGCTGGTACAGTGTTGTGTTTTTGAGCTAGGGATGAGAAGAATGTTGATAACACACCGATGTTTTCAGTTGTTGCTAATTAATGTTTAGTCTAAAGTCAAGGCTTTTCGGCTTCTGATGCCCAGCCAGCAAGAAGGCTGGAGGGGCACTAGAAGTTGGGAGGGAACAGAGTCAGGGCAGCTGACCCAAAATGGCCAAAGGGGTATTCCATACCATGTGACGTATATAAACTGGAGGGAGTGGAGGGATCGCCACTCGGGGACTAATGGGGTGTCGGTCGGCGGGTGGTGAGCAGTTGCATTGTGCATCACTTCTATATTCCAATCCTTTTATTATTACTGTTGTCATTTCATTAGTGTTGTCATTATTATTATTAGTTTCTTCTTTTCTGTTCTATTAAACCGTTCTTATCTCAACCCACGAGTTTTACTTCTTTTCCTGATATTCTCCCCCATCCCACTGGGTGGGTGGGGGGGAAGTGAGTGAGTGGCTGCATGGTGCTCAGTTGCTGGCTGGGGTTAAACCACGACACTCGTCCAGGCTGACAGTGGGTAAGGGGCTTCAGGGCCCACCACAGTGCCAGCACCTGTGTCACGGCGGAGGTCTGCAGGCATTTCAGCTGAGCTCAGGGTTACTTAGGACTGTGACAGCCCTGCCCTGCAAGGAGCACCCACCCAGCCTTACAGGGGGGCTCTGCGGGTGCTGGTGGGTGCTCCTGGTCCAGGCAGGGTGCTGGTGGCCCCGAGGGGTTGCCATGGATATCGATCTCCCAGGCAACGGGATGCACTTCCCGCTAGATGTCGCTTCCGCCCGTGCCCCGAGCATCCCCTGTGGGTTGGGGTACCCAGGCTTGGGGGGTACCACATCCCCCCCCTCTCCCCTGGCACCCCGTGAGCAGCCTGGACATGCAGCCCCCAGTGTGCCCCTGTGCCAGCTTTGGCCAGGAGCCGAGCAGCCCCTTCACTGACTGGAGGGGGGAGAACTCAAGGGTTGTGATTCCCAAAAATCACCCAGCAAACCCCAGGTGGCCTGATCCTGGCTGCCAGGTGCCCCCGGCTGCGAGCCGAGCCAGGGCTGGGGGAGAGCAGCCTGCTCCACCACCTTTGCTGGCTGGGCACAGCCTGTGTGCTGACCCACCCCCCCACCAGAACTCCCAGACCCACCCCAGCCCTTGCACCGGGGCACAGCACTGGCCACAGGGTCTGCCCAAACTGGTGGCTGCGCCTCTCTGGAACGAATGCAGGGCCCCAGGATCCTCGCAGCCCCCACGGCATCGGCTTTCAGCTCCACCAAGACACAAAAAAAGGAGGGAAAGGTGAAAGATGGATGCTCAGAGCAGCCCCAGCCTGGCTGCCCTCCCCCAGGACACAAAAGCCCCTTTGAGGTCTGATTTTACACCGCTCCTGCCGAGATGCCCAAATTAGCATCAGCAAAGGGAGCTGCCGCGACGGGCCGTTGTCGGCGCTGCTGTAAAGTCATTGAATTAATGGGGTACCCAGGCCTTGCACCCGGCGAAGGGGTGCCAGACCCAGCACGGTCCCCGTAAGCACAGGAGGGATGTTTCCTTGAAGGACTGGGGCTTGACAGCCACATGGCACCTACTGAGCCGGAGCCCAGGCCGGGACAAGCGGGATCCCACCGGTCCCATAGCTGGGGGACCCCATGGGCACCGCAGCCAGGGACGGGCTCAAGGACTTTCCACCTCTGGGCGATGCTGGAGGCAGCTGGCATGCCGGGAGCTGGTCTGTGCCCGTTTCCACCCCCCCGCCCCAGAAGTTTCCCATTTTGCACAAAGGCGGCGGCGGGCGGTGGCGGGCATTGTCCGGGCTGCATCGCATTACCCAGGGCTCCCGGAGAAATCACTTGTATTTCATGCTCCATTGAGCAGCTGCCTGTATATATTTTCTGTGTTGCACTTTTAGCATGACAAAAGGAGAGGGCCTGTGAACTCCTTGCTCTTCAGACCTCTCCGACACGTCCCCTGAGCGGAGCCCCCCTCGGTTAGCATAACAAACTGCCACGCTCCCTCTGACGTGCTCCGGCTCCTTCCCGGCGCTTTCCCCAGGGTAATTTAATGTATAGCTCAATATTTGGGCGTCTGGGTCGCTGGCGGTGGCGGGCGAGCGCGTGCTGGAGGGGTTCGGAAGCACGGATTTCGGCGAGGATGTCCTTCTGATACATCCGCAGGGGAACCGGCCTGGCCCCACGTCACCCATGCTGTGTTTAACTGGTCACCAGAAACACTGGTGGGACCTCGCAGCCCTCCATGGGGAGGGGACCGAGCCACGGCAGAGACGGCTGGACCTGGCACTGGCTCCGTGGCTCCAGCACCCTGATGCCGAGTGAGCAACTGCAGTCACCAACCTCTGCGGTGATGCTGTGCATCATCCCCCGTCTGGTCCTGAAGCTGCAGGTCTCCAGGCTCTATTTGTGCCTTGAAATTTGACTTAAAGACAGTAAAACGGCAGCTGTGGAGCTGGAGTGAGTCTCAGGACCAGCTGCACCAGCTGGGGCTGGAGCAACCAGTCAGTGCACTGGGAGCTGGTGGTGTCGGCTGGGTGTTTGTCCCTCCCGGGTCCCAGTTTGCACAAGCTGTCCCACCCGTCCCCCAACAGGGCCACCCCCGGGGAGCCCTGTGGACCGGCAAAGCAGGGCCAGACCCAGTTACCGGGTCTGGGATGGAAAAGAGAAGAGGGAGTGAGGGTGAGGGGAGACTTGCCCATCCCCTCACAAGCCAAGCCCAAAGCCGGGCTGCTCCTGCCTCCCCCCAGCCCAAAAGGGACAGGACATCGTCCCCACCAGGGGTGGGACCCCTCAGGGCACCCCTCGCCTCCCACTGCGGGAAAGGAGAGGGCTGGCGAGATAAAAGTTTGACCTGCTGGGAAGGAAATACATCCCAGACACCAGGTCTCGCAGGGATTTGAGGGGTCCTGCAGGAAAAAGGGACTAAGCTCTACTCAAACACCAGCGGCGCGAGGGAGACCAGGCTGCAACACGGCTGGGGGCTCTCAACACCTTTAATGCATGTGATTTTTTTTTCTCTTTCGCCTCATTGAGCTGCAGACCTCGTCCTCCCGGTGCCTCGGGCTTGGTGGCAGCGGCTGTGTCCTTCCAGCTTTCTAGGGTGTCATCTTGCCATCCGTGCACCCTGTCTGGCACAGAGGTATGGGGGGGGACCCCCTGGCCATGTCTGGCTTCAGCCTTGGGGCTGCTTATATGGGAAAGGAGGGAGCAAGCCCTTACCCTGGGGATGGGGAGGGCATCTGCACGGATCCTGCCCAACGCTTCAGACCGAGCCTTGGCTTTTCTCCAGCCTTTCTTGGTCACCCGGACCCCATGGCATCCGCTCCTGTCACCTGTTAATGGGAGAAAATGGTGTAAGCCCAGACCCAGCCCGGTGAAAACGGGGGTCGAGTTCCCATGGGATGGCTGGGAGGTGACCGCGTCACCACAATGCCAACTCCCTGCCCGAATAATTTCTGCTGTCCCTACAACCACAGTCCCCATCCCACCGTGCACTTGGGGACATTTCTATTAGGGTCTTGCTCCAGCCTCCTGCAGTGGGAACAGGCAGAAGTTTGGGGTCAGCATTTATTTGAGTGGCTGGTGACAGCCTGGGACATCTTGAAAGAGGGCAGGTGACGGCAGGAGCAGGAAAAACCACGTTGCTGCCGGTGTCTAATGAGGAGAAGAGCTCCCACCCAGGCAGGGGAGGGGGTTGTGTCCTGCAAAACTCCTGTAAGTCCTTTAAGGCGATGCTCCCAAAGCAGTGAGAGCTCTGGGGTGACCTGGGCACTACTGTGGGGGTCCACAGGGTACACACCTCCCACCCCCTTCCCATGGGCTGCTCCAAAAAGTCCTCACCGAAAGCCGCGCTTTGTGCCGGGTCGCTTGCAAAGAGGTTTGAGCCTCACGCTCTCCCCGGGGTGTGCGGTGGCACCTCTTCACTTGTGCCCTCGTTGCTGTCGGTCACTTGTTGGGGTGTCCTGGTGCCCCAGCTGTGGGATGCAGTCAGCAAAGCCCCCGGTGCGCTGCTGGGCAGCTGCCTGCGAATTAACATACACGGCGTTAGCTGCTGCCTGCACCGGGGCTGCCATGCCACGTCGCGGTGAACGCACCCCTCCCCTAATTCCAGTCTCCTCCTGCATTTACCCCCCAGCCCCCGGCCTTTCCCTTATGCAGCTTTGCAGGGCCTGAGCCCAAATTCGCTCATTAATTGGCCAGTCGGGGCATCTTTGTGTTCTCCCTTCACGTTCAGCCTTCGGCATTGCTTTATGGGGTGCTAAAGCTGCGTTGACAAGTGCTGCATGGCATAAATCCCCGAGAAGTGCCTGTTCTTGCTGGCTCACCCAGCCCTGATCTCCCACGAGCGCTCTGCTGGCTTTGGGGTTCAAGTCCATCTCCCTCTGTGGTCTGCGTGGGGTGGGGAATCGGTGCAGTCACCTTCCTTTCCCCAAGCCCCTCTGATCCTGAAAACACGGATGCCCTCAGGGATGGATGCACACGGGGCCGTGCATCCCCCACCCGTGCACATGGATGCCCACGCAGGGCTGGGGGAAGGCGTGAGCGCGTTTGCACGTGCTGAGATCGCCTGATGCTTCAGCGTGAATATTCCTCTTCGAAAAGCTCCTCCTCAATGCTTTTGTGCTTGGGTTTTGCCAGAACCCAGCTGGGCTCTCCCTCCGGGATGCTGCAAAGCCGCTGGGGCGCAGGGTGGATGCTCGCTGCCGGGGAGGTCCTCTGCAAGGTCAGGTTCCCTGCAAACCAACCTTTCCCAACACAATCCTGCTTCAAACCCTCTTCCTGGATCTCTCTCACCCCTTGCCTGCGCTGACAATACCACATCTGTGCCTCATCTCAAAGGAGCCTTGTCCAGGGGATGCAGATGCCTCGGATCCCCCTTTCCGGGGCCGGCTGCGTTGCTGCCGTACGGGATCGGGGCCACGCACGGGGGCTGCCCATGCTTCCCAGGAGCTTGGGGTTCACTGTGGTGCTTGCTCTGCCTCCATGTAGTCAAGGGGGTCCCCATCTGCCCCCCCCCACCTCCCCTATCTCGTGGGGTGAGACCGCTTGAGCCGAGCATCCGTGCAGTGCCTGGTGCAGGGACGGCCGGGGCTGGGACGAGGATCTCAGCAGCTCAATCGGTGCGATGGAAACGGGAAGGGCTCGATCCTGCTGCTGCACACAGCTTGAATTGAATTAATAAACCAAGGTGTGTTTTGGGCAGGAGAACCAGTATTTCTTATTTATCGAAATGCTCAGCTAATTTCGCTTTTCCCTAATGAATTGACCAAGGTCCACAGCTTATGGGGCAAAATGCAACCTGTTCGGATGTCCGCCCCGACCTTTGCCGAGGCATAGCGAGAGCTGCTGGTATCTCCTCCCTGCTCCAACATGGGGGCAAGGCACGAGTGACCCCAGGGGAGACCTGGGGCAATCTGTGGGCCCAAACCTGGGTTTGTGGCATGGCTCAGCACCGTTGGGACAACTGCCTGGGGGGGAATAGCCTCCATGAGATGTGACTGTAATGGGAGAATTGGGGTGCCTGGGGGGTCCGCACTCCCTCCTCCGCCGGCTGCCCTGCCCTCGCCAGGCTGGGAACAGCTTGAGTGTCCAGGCAGGGAATTAATTTAAATAAATTTCCATAGGGATTAATTTCGCCCCTTCTCCAGCAGCGTGGTGGAGGCGAGCATATGTGTGTGTGTGTGTGTGTATATGAGAAAAGCTGAGCCTGTTTCGGGGGAGCTGGAGAGACGAGAAGGATGGAGGGCACCATCCTCTCCCCGCAGCCCCATTCACCCTCACTGCCCTTCATCCCTTCATTCCCAGATTCAGGAAGGTTTTGAGCCCCTCCTTGCCCGTGGGCAAGCCCAGCCCAGTGGGTGCTCAGTGCCAGAGATGCTGGTGCCAAGCAGGGGGGATCATCGAGTACAAATCATCCAGTGCCCCAGAATTTCAAAACTTTCCAAACAGAGCTACAGCAAGCTAAGAGTGGGAGTCGGGTGGCTCAAAATACCATCAGGGAGAGAGATACGGGCTGTGCAAGCCAGTGGGAAGAAAATCCATGGGATTTGCCACGATGAAAAGCCCATGGATGCACCCCTGCCTACCAGGAGCCTTGTGCTGGCTGTGTCCCGGTGCAGGGTTTGCCCCACGGACACCTGACCTGGGTCCTTCTGCACCAAAAATCTGCATTTTGCCTTTTGGCACTTCCCAAGCAGCGTGCCACTGGCACCGCAGGCACAAAACCATGTCGGGACCGGGACGAGGAGGGATTCGGGGGGGCCTTCTTCATCCACAATGATGGGCTCCAGCATGGGGGAGCGCAGGCACGAGGCAGAGAGGGTGCACAGGGATGCCACCAGCAATTCTGCTGCTGAACGCTCCCACGCCGCTGAGTAATTCAGCCCACAGGTCCCCCCGAGCTCTGCTCACCCGCAGTCCTGGCAGCCTCCCCCATGGCAAACAAGGATATTGAGGGCTGGGAAAAATACTCATGGAGCTGCCACACAGTCCGGATGCTTGGAAATCCCAGGAGTTGACAAAGCCGTGATTTTTTTCAGCTTTTCCAGCCCTCCCCAGGACCCCAGCACAGGGGACACCCTTTCAGCCAGGAGACATGATAATCCCCCCCCTTCCCGTTAAATAAGTGCAAGAGCATCTAAATGACAGATGCAGGTTTTTTTCCATTCTGCTTAGGATTTGGGATTCAAAGCGCGAGGCGGATTCAAATAACTGGGGTAAATAAATCAGGGCTAGTGAACACTTGGAAACAAGCAGAGCGATAGCTATTTTTGGCTGTCAAATTTGGGAGGTTTTAAGGCTCCTTCAGGGCATGAACCGTTGCAAGAATTCGTTACCACTGCAGCAAAATAAAAGTGTGGTGAGGAAGGAGAATTTCCTTTCTCCTCCCAGGTAGATGGAGACAAGCAAACCCAGCAATGCCAGGTCTGCCGGGGTTCTTGCACCCACAGAAATGCTGATTTTGGTCTCTGGGGTGGAAAATGGGGACCTTGGGTGATTCCGGGAGGGAATGTCCCTGTGGAGGGTCTGTCCCAGGAACCTGCCATTGATCCCAAGTGGAGTTTTTTCCACTGACGATGGAGATAGCAGAATTAAAACCATTTCTTCGAAAATGCCAAGGGGAGCACGGAACATCACTGGGATTTTTGAAAATGAAAAAAAAACCCTTTTCATTGAGTTTTTTTGCAGGAATCCCGATTTTTAGGTGACTCCCATGCCCCTTTGGGAAAGCGACGCTGCCGGAAGGGCAGCTCTCACCGTGCAGTGCCAGCCCCCACCAACTCGGGCTCTAAAGCACCCACCCCCCACTTGGTTTGGTGCTGCAGCACCTGCTGGCACCCAGCACTGCCCCAGTGTCCTGCGCTTCGTTTGCTTGAGTTCATTAAGGCTTGGAGATGCAGGGAAGCAAGGAAAGCCTGCAGCCCCACTGGCGGCTGGGCTCATTAGTGTAATTTTGGAAGCCTGGGCTGCTCCACAGTCGGGCATGGCTTTACCCTTAAACCTCAGGAGCTCTTGGGCTTACAGGTAATGGGGACTGGCTTTTTTTGGGGTGCCCCAAGCCCCCTTTTTTTGCAAGAAGAGGCTCTGCGTGCTGCAAACTTCCTTTTCCCAGGTAAACGGCCCTTGCTTTGTGTCCCCAGCCTGGCTCGGAGCCCCCATGGGTGCTGGGGACCTGGCCCCATAGGGCAGCACCCAAATAAAATGAGCTGAATTATAGTTTAAGGCAAAGCTCGGCATCAGCATGGAGGTTTTCTGCTCTTTGCCATGGAAACAAGCGTTGCTAAGGGATTGCTTAATAGGGAGTAAAATATTTAAAAAATCTAAGTTTATGCGGCAGCAGGATTGAACCCCCAGTCCTGGGGAGGGGATGGGGCTGTCAGGGACTGCCCTTGCAGCAACTCCCACAGGCAGCTGAAAGCTCCGGTTCTCCATCCATATGGAGAAACCCTTGGCATAGGGACAACTGGGCACAGGGCAGTGGTGCTGGGTGATTTGGGGTGGGCACAGGCTCCCCGACCATGTTGGCATGGTCCTGGTATTGCTCCATCACAGAGCTGGGGTTATCAAGTCTGCAACCCTTTAAGCATATATGTTATTAAACAGACTGGCAAAAGGGTCCCCAAGGGATAAAGGCACTGGCGCTGCCCCCTCGGAGTGGGTGCGATGCTGGGCTCTTGCACGGTGCCTCAGTTTCCCCTCCTGCACAACCGACATGGCCGCTGCCATCAGCACCCACTTTTCCCGGCATCCTCCGTGGGCACGCTGAGCCAGCGATACCCATTTAACTTTATTAATTTTATGGGCATGAGGAAAGGGGCTGGAGCGGGGGGGGCGGGAATAATACAGGCAGGGGCCACCTCTGACCTTGACCCCCGTCCTGGCTCCCCGCGGCAGCTGGGCCGTCGCGCCTTTGCCGACAGCTCAATGGGCGCTTTGTCTGCACCCGCCGGCCCCGCGCAGCCCCGTCGCCCCCAATAATATTTATGGAGTCGGCAGTCACCTTCTCCCCTGCTCCCTGCATCTCAATAACAGCCGAGCTGGTGAGATCCAGGGAATCTGGGAATTTATAGTCTGGAGAGTTGCTGCTCTTTAGCCCCGTGGGGTGTGGAGTGGGGGATCCTGCCCCTCGGATAGCATGAATAGCACACCCCGGCTTGGTTTTGGGTGCTGTTCACAGGCCTCAAGGTTTTTGGTTTGGTTTTTTTTTTTTTCCTAAAAAAAGCCTGTCTAAAAGCAAACAGGTGGGGGAATTTTCTTGCTTTTTTCCCAAGCCTTGCAAAGCTGCTCTGCTCCCAGACCAGCTTTGGGGATGGAAAAGGTGGTGAAAAGGCAGTGCTGATTTCTTTTACTGTGTTTCTGTTCACTGTCCAGTTCCTCCATCAATTAAAACAATCGAAAGCTCCTTTCCAAAGCTCCAGCAAAGAATATATTAAGATCCCTCTGCTGCAAATGGATGCAGCCCCAGTACCCCCCCAGCATGGGGGGATTCAGGGTCTGCCCTGGGCCCAGCAAAGTCCCCGGGAAGCTCCCTCAGCATCCCAGGCTCCATGATTTAAGCAAAGGTGTTTATTGAGGAAGGGATTGACCAGGGAAACCTTAACACTTGGGGAAGAAAGAGGAGGACTGGTGAAGGAGCATGTCACAACGATTCGGGATTGCTGGGATTCGGAAAATCCTGATAAGGGGTAACTTCTCCTTGATGGGTGATTCGGGGCAAGAAGGGACCAGGCGCAAATCCAAGCTCCTGCAGAGTTATTCCAAACTCTACTGAAAACGGCTGAAGCAGTGGATCTCTGCAGGTGGGAAATTGGGCCAATGTGGGCTGGTTTGGTTGTTTCCAGATGCTCCAGCTGCACAGAAATTGGTCAATTGAGACGGATGCTACCACCATTATTCCCACGTGGATAAGAGTGAGAGCGTCTCGGTGTGGATCAGATGCTGAGGGATGGGGAATTGCCAAGGCTCACGTCCTTCCCTGCTTCTTGGGTGAAAAACCAGCCCAGAAAGGATCCAGCAAATCCCCCAAATGACTGGCCGGACACCCAGGGACTGACACCGACAGCTCTTCCAAGAGCTGAGCCAGACCTTCGGGGACCCAAAATCTCCCCCACAATGTTGAGTTGCTCCCACGTGCCATCCCCAAAGGTACATGCTGTCCTGTCCTGCAGAAACTAGATTTTGGGGCTGTTTCACTGAACTTTGGTAGATACCCCAGGATAAATGAACCAAACTGGTCCTTTCCCAGCTTTGCCATCATTTTCTGATAAATCCTCTAGTTTGGAGCAAACCAGCCCCTGGCTGATCCTGGTGCGGAGTGGAGCAATCCTCCAGTGCCAACTGGTGTTTCTGTGCTGGTTTGGCACTTCCTTCTCTTAATTGCGCTGGGAGGTAACAGGCAGAAAGGTGCCAGGACGCCGGATATGTCCATAAACTTCCCTGCATGGAAAATCTTCCTTTTGAGCTGTTTAACCCCAGAGCTGCCGGTACTGCCAGAGCAGGGTTTTCCCTGGGGCTGGGGGGGGGGAATGGCCCGTCCTGACCCCCCCCAACCACTGTAACAGGAGAGAGGAGGAGGGGGGATGCTGGGGAAAGTGGAGCTGTGATTTCCATGCACGCTGAGCTCCTTTATAGGCTGATCCATCAGAGGAACCACTACAACCTCGGTCCCCCTGTCCCCAGTGCACCCTGTGGAAACACGAGCATCCCTCAGCACCACCCCCTGACCCAGCTTAAGCCGGGGCAGCTTCCAGCCTATTTAAAAGAGGAAACCAATTTATTTTCCTCCTCCCCCGCTGGATGCGGGTTGGAAGGCACCGTGGACCATCCTGCCGATGCTCGAGGCCGAGCCGTGTCCGCGCAGTCCGGAGCCACCGCTTCCCAAGACCACGGCGCACGGGCTGGTCCTCACTGTGCCGCAGAGCATCTCCCGTCGGCCTCGTGCGCATGCGGCTTCTTCCCGTTCCCCTTCCCCAAGGCTCGTTCAGGGAAATGCTGCGTGACACCGGTCCTCGAGCGCTGGCGGCTGGAGATGAATCTGGTGTGTCACCTCCTGCCACCGCCCTCGTTCCCAGCCTGCGGAGTGGATGAGTGGGAGATAACACACCCCTGCAAAGAGCAGGGTGAGCAGAGGAGGACGGGAAAGGGAAAGTCCTGGGAGGCAAATATAAACTGATTTTAGTGAAGCTGGAGCGTCAGAGCTCCTTTATGCAAAGGGTTTGTTGCTTTCCATGCAGGGCAAGAGCAGCCGGCTGCTGACGGGGCCGGGGGAGGATGGTTACTGGAGATACCTCAGACACGGTGGGTTTGGTCCAGGTGGGAAACGGGGCTTTTGCTGCAAGAGGAGGGTGCAGGAAGGTGGTCGGGGCACAGGGAGAGCCGAGGGCAGCTCAGTGGGGGATGCCCAAGCGACGGCTGCCGCCAAGCCACAAACCAGCTTGCAACGGGCTGGACGCACCGGGACGGGGTCTGCCCGCAGCCCCTCGCCGGCCTTGCGCTCCCTTCCAAAGGCGGCTCGGCTCGGGCCGAGGCTGGCGCAGCCCTCCTGGGAGCGAGCTACCGGCGGGCGGGTGGGCGATGGAGGGTGGTTGTAACAAGCATCATTGCCGGCTTGCTGAGCTAGGCATAATTGTTGCAAAACCGCTGCGCACATGCTGAGCTTCATAATTATCAGGCTTGTCTGCCAGGCTCTCCCTTCCCCCAGCACAACGGCACACTTGATTATGATTATGGTGGCTAATTTTGTCTGGTGCATCTTAGGCATATGGGCCCCCACCTGCTCTGAATATGCAAACGCCGCTGATTTGCTCCTCGGCGGCTGCTCTGAGCCGGGGCCCGTGGGCAGGCGGGGAGGGGGAACCTGCCCGGCGCCGCGAACAAAGAAACCCCACGCGGCGGCACGGGCACAAAGAGCCGCCGGCATCGGAGCTGCCCGCGGCACAGCATGGCGGTGCCCGCGCTGGGCGAGGCCTCCGGGTTTGTTTCCCATGGGCAAGACGGAGCATCTGTGAGCAGCGAAAGGGTATGGCGTGGCGTGCACGTATACCATGGCGTGCGCACATACCCCCCTACACAATCAACACCCTACGGACAACCCCTGCCATGCAATCCCCGGCATTTGCCTGCTCCAGCCCATCTTTCCCCCATTGCTATTGGATGCATCCGCGTCCTGCAGCCTTGCAGAACCTTCCCTGCCCACCATAACATATTGTTTTGCGAAATGTATGAGCGGGGTTTTGCTCGCGTGTCGGTAAGGCTCATAAAAGCATCTGCGCGATGGTGAAGGGCAGCTGAGGTGGTCTCGCGTCTGCCTCGCCGGGACCGCTGTCAGGGGGGCTTTGCCATGCTAATGGATAATTAGATAGGCAGACAGACTGACAAGGATCCAGATGGATGGATAGATGCCACGAGGATCTGGTGACAGATAGATAGGCAGATGCTAATGGGCAGCGCAAACAACAGCTTAGACTCCTGCTAATTCCCACTGTAATTTTTAAGCTCTCTCCGTCCTCCCTCCGCTTTCCCCCATCTCTCCCCCAGTGCAGAGCTCTCACCAGTATATCCATCACTTATATTCATATTAATTTTTATTTTTTTTTGCACAGAAGTAGCATAAATGGTTTGTAAGGGCTCTATGGAATAAGGAGAAGCAGTGAGCCAAGGTGGGCATCGCACGGGGGCTTGGGGAGGTGAAACCCCTGGGGTTACCCTGGCACCACCCCAAGCTGGGCTCGGCTGTTGGGGCATCTCCATCCCCCCTTCCCCAATGCCGCCGTCACCTCCCCAACACTGATTTATTTTTCAATTAAAAAAAAATAAAAAAAATTTGTCCCTTTTCTTCCACTATGGAGATGGGAAGAAAATTGTGAATGGCGGGGAGGTGGCCGAGGTGGATTAGAGCCGGAGAGCAGCGGCCGAGTGGGCGGCGGAGACAAAAGAAAGCATCTTCGCTTGTTTTCCCTTGCCGCGGGGAATCCACGTGGCGGTTGCGGGAAGGCGGGGAAAGTGGGAAGGGGAGATAAATCCTGCTGGAAGGCTTTCGGCGGCACCCGCACCGCGTGGGAGATTTATCACCCTGCACTTCGCAGCCACCTGCCCGCCATGGGTGCTGCTCACTTGCTCCGCCGGGCCGGGCTCATTAGCCGGGACCCCTGGTTAATGAGATAGGGGGATGCTCATGTGGTTTTGGGTCTTTGGTCTTTTTTTTTTTTGGTCTTTTTTGGGTCTGGAAAGACCTTTGGGTCCTTCCAGCTTGGCAGGGACTGCACTGCCACCATTGACACCCCCTCCTGTCCCAGCCTCAGAGAGGCTGAGCCCTGGCATAAGCCAAAGCCTCGAGCATCTTCCCATGGACGGCTGCCACGCTCTGCCTGCCGCACGCACTGCCTGGGGTCTTATCTGCCCATCTCCTGCTTTATCACCTTGCCCTGACTTGTCTCTCAGGCCATCAGCCCCTCCATTATCTGCTCTTTCTTCCACTCTGGCCCTTTTCCCCTCCTTTTTTTTTATTATTTTTCCTATAGTTCTCTCTCTCACTGGTTTTATTTCCCCCCCTGCTCTATAAATTTCCCTCCTCTTCCTCACCCTCTCTCTTCTCCTGAGCTTTTTCCCTCTCTCCAGTGTATTTCCTCTCCCCTCTGCCATCCCAGGAGGGGTCAGCAGGACCATGGCAAGTGGGGACAAGCGCCCAGGGGTTGGTGTCCCCATGAAGCTGGGTCTCTGGGCTGCCAACACAGGTGGGTCTTGTGGTCCTGTTTCAGGCTGAGCTGCAAAATACAGCCCAGGAGATGCCATCAGCATCTCCTGCATCTTGGGAGAGAGCCAGAGCGCGGTCCAGGATGAGGAGAGCCTGGGAACCTGTCCCCAAAGGCACCCAGAGCATCACTGCCAGAGCCAGGTGTGAGCACCCTGTGCCTGCCCCGTAGCAGGAGCCGGAGGAGAAAAACACCATTTCTCCCTTATTTCACCCAAACTGAGGCCAAGGGAGAGGTTGGGGATGGGGAAGGGCCCCCCTGTCCCGTGTCCATCATCACAGGCACACCAGCCGTGGGGAGCCGGATCCAGCATCCTCTATGTAGGTCAGACCCAGCACTGTGAGGGAGCACGGGGGCCCCAGGGGTCACCCCTGCCCGCCGCTGAGCTGCCAGGTGGGATTAAACCCCTGGGAACCTCTTACCAGCACCATATATATATATATATATACACACCATATCACTGTATATATATATACACTCTCCCACAGTATATGTGTGTATATATAATATGTATGTATAATCTCAGCCTTTTTCTTGTTTCAGGTGGAAGCGGCTTGCTGATACAATTAAAATTTTTACCAGAAATGACCCTGTTGAAAATATTCCGGTTTTTAAAGAAGCTAATTCAAGTTCTCAGCAACTTGCTGAGAAAGCGCCTGGGGGCTTTTCTGACGAGCTCCCACAGGTATTCCCAATTTCCTTCGTTTGCCTTATGAGGTAAGTGGGAAAAAAGAGAAATATTTTCCTTATAAATATAGATAGATGTATAAAAAATATTCCAGGGATTATTTTTGTTCCCTGAGCATATCCCTCTTTCTAGGAGTTTTCCAGTCTCTGCACCGTCACCTAGCTGAGGTGGATAATGACCCAGCAGTTACGGGTCAGGGTGACTGGATGGATGTTATTAAGAAATGTGGGAATGGCAAAAGCTTTAATTCCCAGTTTAAAAAAAATTCCTTTTCTGGGCACAGATGTTGAAAACTCCTGCAATTCTCGATTCTTTTCCTTCCTGTCACAAAATAGCCTGGGAGAAATCCCAAAAGCAGCTTCACCCATCCCTGTGTATCAGCCAAGGGCAGCACCTGGGTGACATGAGGACCTCCACGGTCTGTAGCCATCGGAAAAAAAAGACAATATTGGGAACATGAGGATAAGAGAGGCTTAAAATATGACCCAGCTTCTGGAGAATTAATTTTGGACCAATTTCTTGCTGCGGCCATCACCTGCCAAAACCCCACTTCTCCTTTTGGGTAGTTGCCCTCATCCCTCTGTGAACACCTGGCTTTTTAGGGGGGGGAATAAACGGGCGCACATGGGGTACAGATGCAGCCGTTGACCAAGACAGACGGACAGCATCCCCAGGATGGACAGAATTTGGCGCGGGAAAAGGGGCGGCGGCAATGGCATTGCCTAGACGAGGCGTTTAATTAAGATGCAGGAGCGGTACTTTGGGTGCAAAAAGCAGAGGGGGAAGGGTTAAGGGGCGGCGGGAGAGAGGGGTGAGAAGAAAGCCCGAAGAAAAGAAGGGACCTCATAGCACCCGGCGGGGCTTGATGGCTTAATTACCATATTCAAATCTAATTAATTCCCCTTTGCATAAAAAGGCCACGGCGGGCGTGGGACCAGCCTTGCAGATGGCGTCTCATGCTCAGCACCATTTTGGGGCCGCCGGCCATCTTAGAGTAAGTGGGAGGAGGAGGACGGCTTCGCCCGCGGCGCCGAGCATCTGCTCGGGGCACCCGTCGGGCACAGGGCTGAGCTGGGTGCCGGCACCAACAATTCCCATCGACCATCATTAATATTTCTTTGAGGAAGAAGAGGCTATTTAAAAGCAGTGGGGAGAAGGAACGAAGCAAAAATGGGCGGGAAGGGGGGGTTCAAAGCAACGGGGCATCATAATTTGGGTGTATTAGCGTGTCCCTTGCCCTTGGTTGGGGCTCCCTGCTCCGTTCCTGCATCTCGGGGTCTCCAGATGGGATGACGCCGGTCTCTGCAGGGCTGGAGATTGACTGCCGATGCCGGGATTAGCGTCCCCGGAGGTATTTGCTGGAGGGCGTGGACGATGGGGAACAAGACACAGCGGCGGTCCTGGGGAGACATACGTTCCCCCAAGACTGTTGCTGTGCCTCGTTCCCCTAAAAAGCAGCACCACCGCTGCCCTGTGCCATGGGAGCATCCCGGACCAATCTCCAGAGGGTGATCCCATGGGGATGCACCCTGCATCGCCCTTGGGGTGCTGGTGAGTAGGAAAAGCCAGGCAAATCCAGCCTCGACGAGCGGATACCCAAAACCCCTCCCACACAGGCATTGTCTTGGGGGAAAATGGGGGATAATATTCCTCATCTCCCCATCGTTCATCTGGGAGATGAACCAAATCCCTGCCAGAAAACCAGCCACGAGAGCGTGGGCTGCCGATGGGCACCGTGGCAGTGCCCACGCCGGCTGCCAGGCTCACCCTGGGAAAGGTGAAAATTATTTTTTCTAACATTTCGGACAGGTTTGCAGTCACGTGAAAAAAACTTGGAGGAGTGAGGACCGCAGGGGATGTGGTTTTTTCTCCCTTGACTGACTCCCACGGATGCTGCTGCTGCTGCTGCTGCGGGGCGGTGCTCCTCCTCACCCCCCCTCTCCCCAGCATGGATTGGGGGGTGGGATGAAACTGTTACCCCAAAACAGGCTCCCAGACAGAGATGGAAGTCGTTTGTGCAGCTAAATCCAGTCTACAAGCAGGAAAATTGGGGGGGTTGGATGGGGCAGAGTAGGAGGATCTGTGGATGGTGGGGGAGGCTGCACTCCCAGCTGGGGCCAAAGCAAGAGGTGAGGGGGGGATGATTCCACCTTACACTGTTTAGTCATAGAAAAGGATGGTTTTGAGTCATAGAAGAAAGATTTTTAGATGTACATTAAAAAGGCAATAGGGGGAAAAAGTCAATTATTTGGCAACCAAAAGCTATTATCAATAGCCCAATCTTCCACTAGCTTTGAGGGGGGGAATCTAAACCTTTTCAAAGAGGAATATAAATAAAATGGGGACAAAAGCTGGTTTTTTTGCCCCTGAAATAATGAGAAAAAAAACCCAGCGCGGCACCTTGCAGCCTGACAATTGCAGCTGCCTGCCTGGCCCCGACGGCAAGGAGCAGGCCAGCCGCGCACAGAGCCATCGTGGGTGCCCCCTTCCACGGCGCTGCTCCCTGGTCTTCCCAAATCCCCGGCTGGAGAGAGCTCGGGGGGAGGTTTTGCAGGGAAAAGCCAGTGCCAGCTGGCTGGGCTTGCAGGAAAGGAGAGGAAAGCAAAAAAAGCTCAAACTTACCCCGTCCAGGAGAGGTGAAGGGCTCTCGAGCATCCTTGGGGGAGCAAAGCTAACTTCCCTTGCTTGGCTCTGCAGGCACCGCACTTGCCGTGGAGGGATGCGACGAAAGCAGCCCGTCCCCAACAGACACGTACAACTTTGCCTCTGCAAACCCGTGCCAGGAGCAGCCTCCCCCCGGCCCGGTGGCTCCCACAGGCAGGAAAGCCCAGTCCACGGTGCCCCATGGGGCTCCTCCATCCTTTGATCTCCAGGGCGAGGGTGCTGGGGGGGGTGGTCTTCCTGGGGCTCTGCCCACGCTGGCCTGGGTGCTCCCTTTTGCTGTGGCCGCTTCGCCCCATTCCCGTCCCCAGTGGTGGATGCTGCTGGACTGCGGTGATCAAAGCAATGTGGGGATTTCTCCTCTGCAAAAAAATAAAATGAGCAATGCCGTCACCTCCAAAACCACACCGATCACCTCCAAAACCACACTGATCTCACTCTGCTCATCACTGAGCCATCTTAACCAGCCCAGCCGCCGCGCTGGGCAGGCACACGTGGCCAAGACGATGCTTTAAGGGGATCACAAAGGTTTCTACTGGCACCACTGGAGCCTGGTGAAGGGCCTCGAGGTCTCCACACCCGCCTCTACATACAAACCCCACTCTGGGTACCCGCACCGGTCCCTGCTTAGGGATGGGTTTCTGTTTGACCTCTCCATCAGGATCTAGAGAGGGGGTTGAGCAGCTCCATCACCCCACGGATCGTACCGTGGACTGTATCCCGCATCCCGTTTTGCAGAAGGGATGATATTGGCAGGAAGAGGAGCCAAACCTTGCCGGGAGCCAGCATGGAGAGAGACATGATGGGGGCAAACCCCCTCCAGATGTGCCCTTGATCATGTCCCCCGTCCCCCAGCACCCACTGCCGGGGAGGAGATGCCTTGGTCTGCCCCAGATCAGCCTTTTTATCACCCAAAACCACAGGGTGTGGAGGTGAGGACTTCAGCCCTCACTGACCCCAGCACCCACAATCACTCACAACCTCATTCACCCCACACAACCCTGCCTGGGGTTCGGGGGG